>CAJQUN010000675.1:0-248486 GCA_907163345.1 Haberlea rhodopensis
TTGAAAGATCCATAATGGTATCAGCACCCCACATTGTTGCCCATTGAAGCTTGTGGACCTCTTCCTCAATGGAACTTACAACAGCAGAGTTCCAATATTAGCATTTATTTTCACCAAGAAATTGCGCCCAACTATCATTGGCTCCAACTCTAAGTGTTTCTTGTTCGAGGGAATGATTGCACGACCACGAGCAACCTCTGATCTCACATATTCCGGGTTGAGCTTTTCACGAGCGGCACAGTACACCATCTCCTCAGTAATGAAACCTTGCTTCGCATAGTACATCTGAGTAAACCTTGGTCCTCCCAATTTCTCTCTTCTGTCAATCCACTCCTTCCTCAATTTTGGGAGTCCTGTTCAACAAACCGTTTCCATATATATTTTAGCATCTGAACTGAAAAACCTAAAAATTACCAGGATATTCAAAAAACTTTATATGAAGTTTGAAAATTCAATAATATATGCAGCATGCATGAGCCTGTCATACAACTGAGTAGTTTCAAACATATGCAATCATGACGGTAAATTAAAAACAAGCACAATTCCGAACAAATTGAAAAATTATGGAAAATAACACAAACTATTACCAAGACGTGGGTTGATGTTCTGCGGACCACTAGTGTCATAGGTGTCAAAAGGTGGATTGTTCCCTGATAGATTGATGCGTCGGAATGGAAACTCTAAGCAAATGACCAGATTGCTCATGTATGACTTCCCTGAAAGGAAATATCACTGCCTTAGACAACTTTCAACATAATGAAAGAGGTTTGCTAACTTTAATTAAGCTGGATATTATTATGTACAGTTTGCAACCATACGAGCTACCACAAAAAAAAAACATATTTTAGAGAAAAAACTCACACATATTCTTTCGAGCTTTTAGGGAAGCATTCTTCAAAGGATGGAAGTGGAAGAAAGTTAGGAGCATTAGGATCTTCCGTGTGCTTCCGTTGCTTAACCTTTTCGTTATTGGTTGCAGAGGGATCAAAGGTTAATGTAGCTTTGGGGCCTGAAAACGAAGAGGAATGGATATCCTTTCTGCGTAAGCCAGTAACCTGTCCATTCACATCAATCCCACGGAAGAAGGAGCTATTTAGAAATTTCAGGGAAGTCGAGTGATTCCTGTTGTTGCATACGACTGATGCCAGACTAGTTTGCAGCGATGCCATCTCTGGTAAGCATTAAAAAATAACATAACAAGATTGCCTTTAATAAATTGATATATGCGAAATTATTTAAAATAACAATTAGGATAAGATAAATTATAACCACAAGAGCAAACTGAATTGGAAAGCAAATAGATGCCAAATTGAAAATACAGCTAAACGCTAAAGATTTGTAATAAACACTGTTCTATGGCTAAATTTCATACCATTCCTCAGCACGATCAAAAACTGGCAACTGTGGCAATGAGTGCCTACTGATGCATTCTACAAGTATATATATAAATGAAATAGTACTCCAACTAGATCTTATATCCATTTTGAAATGTTCCTGAATAAGACCCTTATACCATGCGAAATCACAACCAATACTTTCAAGGTAAAAATGATGCACGTATCTAAAGCTTCTTCCTTTTCAATCCTCATGCAAACTTTGACTCCAATGAGAAGGGATGCGTCAGAATGTGAGGGGTAAAATATTGATCAATCTCTTATTCAATATATATATATATATATATATATATGTGTGTGTGTGTGTGTGTGTGTTGATCAATCTACTATTATCCAGAATTCACCCAGAAAATCAATCTAATGCTTAAAGCATGACTAGATTTGCAAACGCATCAAATATTATACAGGATAACTGAGGAAAAACACCGCTATAAAAAAAAATGAGGACTGGTTCATCAAATAAATGAAAACATTATGTTCAGAAACAAAAACAATCATCACCACCCCCATGCATTCATTAATTCTACACTGCACGGTAAACTCGAAATACAGAATGTCAGCCAAACAAACAGCACGCAAACAGAATTCGCTAAAAAAAAAAAAAACTGAAATTTTATAACTTTTAAAATCATAATTTCTTATCAGAAACATTATCACCGACCCCATGCATCATCAAAACTCGAAATACAGAAATGGCAGCCAAACAAACAGCACCACAGACAGAATCTGCAATAAAACTGAATTTACATCTTTTCAAATCATGATTTCGACATTCACCGATGACAGATCCAAAATCAAAAAAAAAACTTTAAATCCAAGAAAACAAAAGTTATCGATCAAAATTCAGCTTCACCATTGAAATGAGCCGAAACGTCAATCAAAGAAAAAGGCGAAAAACACAAACCTCAACTGATGATTATAAAGGGGGGAGGGACGCCTCGCTATGAGTGAAGCAAAATGAACGAGTGAGAGGAGATTAAATCTACTAGGGGATCTATATAACCCGAGCAAAAAAGCCACCCCCCAAGTGGACTGATTCAAGATTTTGTGTACAAAATCTTTTGCAAACGACAAAAATGGCAAAAATATCGTCTGGACACTTCACCCTAACATAAATATTTATTAATTACTATATTTTAAATGAGGAAATAATTTCTAATTAAATAAATTATCGCCGTACTATCCATATAAAGCGTGAGAATGTTAAAAAATCAATTTGATGAATCTTTTTTCAAAACTCCAAAATACTCTCATTTTTTTCATATTTGTGTTACTTTTAAAATTTTAAATTTATTCACTCATCTTATTTTTCAAGATTTTCACACTCATCCTAACAAAGATGTCAATGTGTTAAACGATCGCAAGCCCCTACTAATTTAGATAACAAAATAACATCAAAAAACACATTGGAGGATATTAAACTATAAAATAATTTGAAAAAAAATTATTACATCACAAAAACCCAAATTAAAAAATGAATTTACAACTTCCACATCAGTTTACAAAAAAAATATGGTATATGCACGCAATGCGTGCAGTGGATGACTAGTTATATTAAATGCGAGTTTTAATTTCAAGATCTATTATATATACATATATATATATGTATATACGATTTCAAATATTTTTTTGAATTTTTATGATATTTGATATATGCTTATAAAATCCATTACATTTTAATATAAAGCATAATGTGAAGTATAATTATGTTGAACAATATTTTCGCTATCTAATTTTATGTTTTGAGTGTTATTTTGCTATATTTCTTCTCTAAGACTATTGGGATATATTAAATAAAAATAGAAATTGGTTAACACGCATCCACTATATTGTTTTAATTTATAATAAAAAAACATAACGATTTTGTATCAATTTTCAATCGAATAGACTAATTGTTTCTTAACTAGGCAGATTCAATTTTTGGTATGACACGAATCAAACTCCATTATGGTCAGTCTGAAGTTCGAGTAAGGACGAGTGTTGCGTTGTATAATCAGCGATCATAAAACACTGATATATTTATTATGTATGGATCATGAGGATCTATATAATTGAACTTAGTGATTTTGGTCGATGAATGAAAATGAATCATGAAGTGAAGTTAAAACCATTTTACAAAAATCAAAATCAATCTTTTCATTTCAATCTAAAATGCCTTCTTGTTGGATTTTTGTTCTTTAGAATAAAAAGTCTAGAAACAAATTTGATTCCAATATTGATCAAACTCATGCGACTGATTTGTTGATAGATGTTATCTCAAAAAATTATCGGGTAGTATAAATTAAATGAGAAACAAGATTTTTACGTGGAAACCCCTCAAATCGAAGGGAAAAACCACGGAACCTAGTCCGGTATAAATTTCACTATAATATCAAAGAGTTACAATATTTTTTGTACGATAAAATGGTAAATAAAGTGAAGAGAAATGGTGTAATAATGGTGTTTTGTGTAGTATTATTGATGAAGCCCCCCTTGAAACCATCGGTCATTCTCTTTATATAATTGAATGAATTGAAAGTCAATGTAACCATTTCATCTGACATGTCTTTACCATACTTTTGTCCATCATCACACTTTATTGGAACTTGAAATGTGAGGGTGTCATCATGTATGCGTGTACATGTGTCAATTCCATATCAAATTTTGTGCTCTGTCTCTTCTCTTCCGGGTGAGTCTCTTCTCTTCCCGGGTGATGTCTCTTCTCTTCCCGGGTGGGGCCTCTTCTCTTCTCGGGTGATGTCTCTTCTCTTCCCGGGTGGTGTCTCTACTCTTTCCGGGTGGTGTCTCTTCTCTTTCGGTGGGTCTCTTCTCTTACCGGGTGATGTGTCTTCTCTTCCCAGGTGGGTCTCTTCTTGGTATCTTCTTCTATTCTCTGGTGGTGTCTCTTCTCTTCCTGGGTGGTGTCTCTTTCTCTTCCTGGGTGATGTCCATTCTCTTCCCGGGTGGGTCCCTTCTCTTCCCGAACAGTGTCTCTTCTCTTCCCGGGTATTTGATTTATATTAGGTATTTTTTAATATATATCCCGAGGTATCACAAGTGCATTTCAGCCCAATTGTTATGCCGTAATTTATTCAAGGTATAACACTAGCATCCCTCCCCTAGTCGAGCTAGAGTGTAACTCGCTGTCTCGACTTCAGTATTAGGCCAGAAGTATCTGTGCGTCCTTCTTGGAATTTCTGAATGTCATACTTTGAATGTCTAGTATAAAACCACAATGTAGCATGACTTCACATAGATTCACACTGAGATGAACTGAGTGTCAAGAATTGCGCTGATCAAAGGTGTGGAGCTCATCAGGTAGTATGTTGATGAAATCTCTTAAAAACTCGGTGTGGGGGCATAACCATATTAGGCCACCATAGTGGGAGACAGACATAAATCTGGAATTAAATGAGGTGATTGAGAATCTTGAACTGACCTGAACTGCTGACCGGGGAGACAGAGGCTGAGATAACCGAGTCTGAACTGATAGCTAGATTGACTGAGATAACCGATCATCAGCACAAAATTAAAGTGATAATGAGATTGTCCATACCGACAAAAAATAAATCAATAGAAATCCTGAGCTAGTTGATAAGTGTGATTTTTACACTTAATTTGATATATGATTAGATGTGTTTTTGTAGTGATTCCTAGAAAATATTACACGTTTTGGTATATATTTGTATATTTTAGGAATCCATGTTCAAATGCAAAAGAGTGGAGTAAAATAGGCTTAAATTGCTGAAAAAGGACCAAACCGAGCTAAATATGAAAAAGGAGGGACCAAATCGCAAGATTGAAGATTTTGACCCGCGATCGATCGGCAACTTACAAAGATCGATCGCCAGATTTCAGCGATCGATCGGCAAATGACGAAGATCGATCATGGATATGAAAAATTTGGTTATTTTGTCCAGAATGTTTCCGCGATCGATCGGCAACTGACGAAGATCGATCGCCAAACCCTGAAAAAACGAGATTTTGTTTCCTACTTGGTAATTTTGTGTCCAAACTTTGCAAAACTCCTCCACATTATTTATAGAAGATTTCAGACGTTTTGGGGGACCTTTGACAACATTTTCTGAAACCTAGCAGCCACTCCTCCATTCAAAAGAACAATACCACAAATCATTGAAGAGCAAGAGCAACGCAAGGAACGAAAGAACGGAGCGACGCACGGAGCGAGATCCTCGTTATCTTAGTATTTCTGAACTTGATTAACTTTTATATCGGATTTTGATGTTAAATTTGTTCAAAGACATGCTTTTGCATTATAATTTGATTATGGTTGTTGGCTAATACATAGGGGATCCCATGTTTGAACCATTGAGTTAATTAATGGTTTTGATTTGATTTCTATGATCTTTGCGCATAATTTATATTTTTAATGCTTGTAAAAGATTAGCTACCTTTTGCATGATATTGGTAATCGTAATTGAATTGACCATAGGAGATTACGATACGACGTAGTAAATTAGGCCGTGGGTTTTAGGTTGAGACGGACCAAGTAAAATCTAGCACACGTGTGATAGCAATAGATTTACCAAAATCGAAGGCTAGTAGTTTTCACAAAGCATTTTTCGGTATTAATCATTCAATAAAGACACGAGAGTGGTTTATTGTAGATTAATGCTAGACTTGTTATAACCGGAACAAGGTATAATGAATGAATAGGAAAACTCATCACCCTAGAACATAGAATTTTGAATCTTAATTAATAGACAACTTTTGGGGGATTATATGGGTGAACCGACGTCTTGATAATTCGTTTATAATTTCTCTTCAATTATCCATCAATGCTGTTTAGGTTAATTTTTGTGCTTAAGTCAATTTAGTTTGATAACCATTCCATAATCGTAGGTTAAATATAGTAATTCTAATCGAACGTGGTAATTACTACTAGTCCCTGTGGGTACGACACTCCTTACTTTTAAACCATTATACTAAAACTTGACATCGTGCACTTGCGGTAAAGAATCGCTACACTGAGAAATAATTGTTTAAAATAAAAGCGATCACTAGTAAGACCCTGAGCAAATAAAGATCATTATATCCAGTTACTTAAAGAAGGCGTATTTGAATTCCCGAGTCAAAGAACATCTCGAGCTAATAAAATTTATTACGACTCCATAATAAATATGTCAAGCACGTAAAGCTTGTCCAAATTACAGTTATAAAGCTCACAAGTTGATAGAACTCATCCGAATTCCGGAGATAAGAAATATCCCGAGCAAATAAAGCTCGTACGAACTCCAATAACAGACATTCCAAGCTAATAAGATATCGATAAAATAAAGCTCATTATATCCGAGTCAAGAAAAGATATTCGAACTCTCATAACTCTCACGAAGTTGATATTGTATGTCATCTCTCCCTCGCCTCATTATGTTTGTTAGCCATCCCTCGCCTCATTCTGTTAGTCTCATGCTCTCAGATTCTTCTCGTATCAGGCCCTCATGCTCTCAGATTCTCATGTTCTCAGGCTCTCACACTCTCATGATCTCGTGCTCTCAGATTCTCATGCTCTCAGGCTCTCAGGGTCTCATGCTCTCAAGCTCTCGAGCTCTCATGCTCTCAAGCTCTCATGCTCTCATGCTCTCAAGCTCTCAAGCTCTCAAACTCTCATGCTCTCAAACTCTCAAACTCGCAAGCTCTCTTGCTCTCGAGCTATCAAGCTCTCAATCTCCCAAGCTCTCATGCTCTCAACCTCTCAAACTCTCAATCTCTCGTGCTCTCAAGCTTTCATGCTCTCAAGCTCTCATGCTCTCGAGCTCTCATGCTCGCATGCTCTCAAGCTCTCATGCTCTCGAGCTCTCATGCTCTCGAGCTCTCATGCTCGCATGCTCTCAAACTCGCAAGCTCGCAAGCTCGCCAGCTCTCATGCTCTCAAGCTCTCAAACTCTCATGCTATCATGCTCTCAAGCTCTCATGCTCTCAAACTCGCAAGCTCTAATGCTCTCAAGCTCTCATGCTCTCAAACTCTCAAGGTCTCATGCTCTCAAGCTCTCAAACTCACATGCTCTCGAGCTCTCAAGCTCTCAAGCTCTCAAACTCTCAAGCTCTCAGGCTCTCAAGCTCTCAAGCTCTCAAGCTCTCATGCTCTCAGGCTCTCAAGCTCTCAAGTACTCAAGATCTCGTGCTCTCAAGCTCTCAAACTCTCAAGCTCTCATGCTCTCAAGCTCTCATGCTCTCAGGCTCTCAGGCTCTCAAGCTCTCAAGCTCTCAGGCTCTCAAACTCTCAAGTTCTCATGGGATGATCTCTCCAGGGGATGAGCTTCTCAAGGGATGAGCTCTCCAGGAAATGAGCTTCTCAAGGGATGAGCTCTCCAAGGGATGAGCTTCTCAAGGGATGAACTCTCAAGGGATGTGTTCTCACGGGATGAGCTCTCCAAGGGATGAGCTTTTAATGGATGAACTCTCATTTAACGTGAATGACAATAGTAAAATATGAAATTTCATAACAGCAAACACATTTCACAAATGTACAACAGTATATATATGTTGTAGGCTACTCAGATTTCTTGGCACAACACATATTCCTTTGTCAATCACATAATGATTATAAAGTAATTAAACATTAATCAATACTTATTACAATATTTTTTGTACAATAAAATGGTAAATAAAATGAAGAGAAAATGGTGTAAAAATGGTGTTTTATGTTGTATTATTGATGAAGCCTCCCTTGAAACCATCGGTCATTTTCTTTATATTATTGAAGGAATTGAAAGTCAATGTAATCATTTCATTTGACATGCCTTTATCATGCTTTTGTCCATCATCACACTTTATTGGAACTTGAAATGTGACATGTGTCAATTCCATATCAAATTTTGGGTTTTTTTTTTAAAAATAATTTGGAAAAAAATTTATATTTCAAAAATACATCTAAATATAAAAGATTACAAAACTACTTTAAACCGCTGTTGCGGAGGGCGGTTACTCCATTGTTGAGTAGCCGCTTCTTCAAGAAGCGGTAGCCGCCCACTAAGTGGGCGGCTACTCAATGTTGAGTAGCCGCCCCCTTGGTAGGTGGCTACTGTAGGTGGCTATTATTTCACCCGATACAAACCCATTTAATTGATACCTACTCCATACCAATCCAAACCCACATTGCTCCATTTAATTGATACCTACTCCATACCAATCCCACCTACATTATTTAATTGATACCTACTCCATACCAATCCCACCTACATTATTTAATTGATACCTACTCCATTAATTGATACCAATGAAATCCATCTATAAATTGATATCCATTCTCAAAATATTCTATACCTTAAAAACCTTTCTTTCTTCTTTTATGCAATTCAGAGCTTTCGTTTCTCTCTTCAATAATCCATTAGTCTCTGTTCATCCACCTAAATTCAGAGCTTTCGTTTCTCTCTTCAATAATCCATTAGGCTCTATACATCCACCTTTATTAAAAGTGAGTTAATTATTGAAAATCTTATATATTATTCATTTTGTTTTTATTATTTTTCTGTCTTCAAAAAGCTCATTATTAAAATCTTATATATGGTTTCTCTCATCAAAAAGTTCATTATTTTTTTTAAATATGTACGTATAATAAATTTTTATTAATATTTTAAATGATTGTTCATTATTTTTTTAAACATGTACGTATAATAAATTTTTATTAATATTTTAAATGGTTGATATATGTGTTAATTTTTTTTATTAATTTTAGGATGTCGTTAAATCGAGGTCCCGAAGATTCAACTGTATTATATCTACAATCTACGCATATCTCGAGTGCTGTTTGTTCCGAGAATATTGATAGTATTCTAAAAGTGAAGCGTACAGATAACCTTATCTGGGGGTTGTATAATGAGAAAGTGATACACGATCGTGTTTGGAGGCATATCATTGATATGGGATTTTACGGTGTTTTACAATCTGGCTATTGTATGTACGATAATCATTTGATTACCGCTCTTGTTGAACGATGGCAGCCTGAGACCCATACATTTCATTTTAGATTTGGTGAGGCTACCATTACTTTACAAGATATTTCAATAATTTGGGGTCTGAAAGTTGATGGTGAACCAGTAAGTGGGGTAGATTATTCACGACGTGTGAAAGAATGGCAAGAAACATGTATTGAGTTACTGGGATTTGAGCCTCCCGAAGCAAAATTTAAAGGCGGTCACCTAAGAATGACCGCTCTAGACGATCAATGCCGAGCTAATCCTATCTCTGATATGAGCTCAGAGATGGATGTAATAAAGTACACTCGGTGTATAGCTTTGATGATTATAGGTGGAATTTTGCTTCCAGATTATAATAGTAGCGCTGTAAAACTCATGTATTTGCAGCTACTTGAAGATTTGGAAGAGGTAAACACATATAGTTGGGGCAGTGCGGTATTGGCTTACTTATACAGTGAAATGTGCAATGCATCAACCATAGGAAAATGCACTATCACTGGCCCTTTGTATATTTTGCAGGTATATGTAATATTTTTCTCTCAATATAATATCTTATCCGTTTATTATTTTAAATTTTTATGTTTATTGGCAGATTTGGGCATGGAGTAGGATAAAATGTTTGAACCCTGACCGACAGTTAAAAACTTTGGTTGTCCCTGAGAATGTTCCTATTGCTCCCTACGGTGCACGGTAATAATTAATTATTGTTATTGTATACTAATATTAAAATGATAAAACATTACAATATTTAACATTTTTTATAATATGTGGAACACTTTGTTTCGTCACACCCATATAGCAACACATTCGGTCAGAATTATACGACATTCTCTCGATCAAATGAGTAATGACGAGGTAAACCTAAATTATGTAATTGATTTTTAAAAATTTATGATGATTTCAATATATTGATTGACCCATTTTTTTATTTTAACAATGTGCAGTTTAACTGGATCGTGTATGACACAGAGGCCGCTGATGTTAACTCCATTATTACTACCTACAATAATGATATTTGGAGAAGCGTTTGCCCTCTTATCTGCTTCCAAATAGTGGAGATTCATCGTCCTAACCGGGTGATGCGACAGTTCAATATATGCCAGTCAATTCCATCACCTGTACTTGACGATAATGAGCTACATGATGTCACCCGAACTGGTCATCGTAATATGGATTGGGCCAAATTTCACAAAATACATCTTCGGACGTGGCGTAGGAGGCTAAGAAATGCCTCCACTGGTGAACCATGTGGTAGGTCAAACTCAACAGACGATGCTGGTTTTTCTCCTGCTGGCCCATCTGGTGGTTTTTTCTCCCGCTGGCCCATCTGGTGGTTTTGACACCGCTGGCCCGTCCGGTGGTTTTGACACCGCTGGCCCGTCCGATGGTTTTGATGCTTCCGGTGGTTTTGATGCTTCCGGTGGTTTTGATGCTTCAGGTGGTTTTGATGTTATTGGGCCGGTGGATTTGCATCATATGCTGGCCCATCCGGTGGATTTGCATCATATGCTGGTCCTTCTGGTGGATTTTCATCATATGCTGGTCCTTCTGGTGGATTTGATATTGCTGCTGGTCCATCTAATGTTTTCGATAGTGCAGGGTATTAGGCTCACCCACAGGCTCAAAATTACACCTCTAATGGGTTTTGAATACCAAAGAAATTTGGAGGAGGTGCAACCATCGAGAAACATTCCAACACCTATCCAGTTTCCGAGTTATTCTGATGAAAATATATCTCAAGTAACTAGGATTACAACACAGCAAAATGATCCTAGTAATACTGGTCCGCGTAGAGGACAACGAAATCGTAGACAACGTCATTGTGGAACCGATTGTCAACTGTAGTTGTATGATTATGTATATTGATATTATGTTTTTTAACTAGGATATTACTATGTTTGTCACGTTTAATATGTATATATAAATATATATATATATATATATATATATATAATTTTACACATATTAGTGTTTTATATTACGTTATATATATATATACATAATATTGTCACATATTATATATATAATTGTCACATATTATATATATATATATATATAATTGTACACTGATTTTTGTCACAAATACATTTTAATTGTCACAAATACAATTTTCACATACCATAAAAATACAATTAATTTTACCTCTCCACATTGTGTAATTGTCTTTCCCTAACAACTGGTCTATCCATCTCGTTTCTCAAACGACTCGTTCTTTTTCTGCCGACTCTTCTTCTTTCACGTCTTACAGGATTGTGGTTCAATTCAAACGTGGGTGGATCCCAGTATCGAATGTCTGCAAGAGGACTAAATTTTCCCATGTAGGTTGCTGAGTATTGAGACATGCTATACCATGGTTGAATAAGTGTGGTAGGATCCAAAGAATGATATTTGGCAGTACAAATAGCATGGGAACATGGAATTCCAAAAATCGTCCATTTACCACAGGAACACTCATTTGTTGATATTCTTACAACTTGAACATGTTGCCCCCGACCTGGTCTTCCACCGATCGCAACCGAAGCAGTTTGATCACGTCGGGTAACACGATGCTCAATGTATTTTCTTGACCATTGTTCATATTTTTGATATGCATAATCGAGCCATGACTGATTGTTGTGAATCATACGTTGAGTTTTGGTGACACGTTGAATAAAGTATTGAACACACCTTTGAAGGGTCAATTGTACTATCGCGGAAATAAGTAGTCTTCGAGCACCCTTCAACACACCATTTAAGCATTCTGACATATTAGTAGTCATTACCCCGCGACGCCAACCTCCATCGTGGGCTAAAGTCCATTTCTCCTTTGAAATTCCTGCCAAATATCTATATGCCAGAATATTTTTGTTTTTGATTGCCTCCATTGTGGCATCAAACTTACAATTCTGATGTTGTGTGCCTGCTTCCCAGCATAGATCTTTCAAATGGATATTTTTAAACTTTGAATTAAATTGGAGCACACATGTCTTAGACAGAAACGGTGCACACCATTAGGAGGTTGAAAAAGTGGTAGATCATCAACTGCGCGCACAATTTCCTTATGCCTATCTGAAATAAGACATACACCGGTTACACCACGTATAACATGTCGACCGATATTCTCTAAGAACCATTTCCATGAGTCGTATGTTTCTTCATCAACAATCCCGAATGCTAAGCGGTAATATCTGATTGTTGGCATCCAGAGTGACGGCGATCAACATTTTATGCTTATACTTGGTGTACAAATGAGTACCATCAACACTAATAATTTTGCGACAGTGTTGAAACCCATCTATGCATGGCTTGAAAGCCCAAAATACATATTTCAATGTATTCACCTCTCGATTGTTAGATCTTAAATGCCTCCACTCCACAATTGTTCCAGTATTATACTTTGACAACGCACCCATGTATTTTGGAAGTAGACGCACGAAGCTCTCCCGTGTACCGTAAACATTTTCCACCGCACGGTGCAAACTTCTCCATGCCTTCGTATACGAGATATCATAGCCATATTTATCTTTTACATTCTCCCGTACATACTTAATCTCATACGAAGGATCACATCGTACAATCCCCAACAATGTATTTGCCACCATATTACTGTCCAAGTTGTGGTGGTCTATACCAACATTACTCGAAATACATGTATGTGGACCACCATACTTCGTTAATTTTCAAAAACCCATTTTGGGCTTCAAAGACGCTCGAAGACCCCATTTACACCTTACGGCAGGAGAAGTCTTTTTGCACCGTAATTTCCATAGAGTACGTGTGCTATCCACAACACAATACTCACGCCTGACAACTCTAACAGAGTAATCTTTCATAGATGCAATCAAATCTTTCTTATCCTTAAAAATCATGTTCACGGACAGCTCTCCTACCTCCGGGTTGTATATCGAGTTTGCGATCCAGAAGGTACATCAATCGAATCAACCTGCTCTTCGTTGACCGCATTAAAAAATGGTGGCATTTCAATCGTGCTTGGCAAAAATGGTGCGTCTTGCATATGTCTCCGACCATAAGGTGGTTCGTTGGATGTTGTCTCTTCACCGGGAAATGCATGGACATTATCATCGTCTTCATCATGCATCTCATCAGCCTCATTACCGTGTTCTCCAGAATCACTCGATGAATTATCTGGTTCACTATCACTCATGTAAACATCTCGATGACTATCTCTGTGTACGTCATGTGTGGCTGGCCCATCAGTTGCTGCTAACATAATTGTATGCTCCGAACCACCAACATCAGGATCAAATACATCATGAATCGGTGTAATTTCTTCTCGTAATCCCCAAACTTCTGATGTGTTTGGCCAATATGTAGGATTTCTTCAGAAGAGGCGGTTATATATTGATCCCAAGGTCCACTTCCATGCTCGAAATAAGGATAATTTTGTTGCTCAACATCTCGACCGCTTGAAGTAGAAGGTTGATCATGGACCACCATATTGCTCAATCCTTCAGTGACATATGGAAGATTTGATTCTGGCCCTTCAAGACCAAAATCATGATTACTTGCCTCTATATCGACGTACAAATGCAGCATCTGCATATTAGGACATTCCATTATAAATTGTAGAACATTATCATCTACAATATTGATTGGTATTTCATTCCAAGAAGATTTCTCCATGAATGCATATTTGGTTGACAATTTGATATTAAACATCGTTGGGTCGATGTTTAACTTTCTATGTGCTAGTTGAATCAAATCAAATAAAATAATAGAACGAGAAATTCTAATCGATCTGACTGGTGGAATGCTATATTCAACCGATCCGTTTTCAATAATAGTATTACCACCAAAATATAGCAGCATGGAAATCGAATCCATTTTGAACAAACTAAGAAATATTTTGATTCACACTTTTGACGCACCGAAAAAATTGAAGAGAAAAAAATGAAGAGGAAATTTGTTTGAAGAATTGTGTGTCGAAAACATTTTATCTTCGTATTATTTATACATCTTTCGGATACTAATTTTCGTAAAGGTTCACGGGTGTAAAAACATTTTATATATAATATGATTAATTTTTGTCGGTAAAAATATAATATTATAAATGAAAATTTATGCATACATAAACAAACAAAAATTGTAAGAACAGATACACAGAAGAAGGTGGGAAGGGACGTATAAGTTGACTATGAAAAGAGACATACAGGAGATTGGAAGAGACGTAAAGGGGTACGCGACAATCAACCAAAACACGGGCATGGTGGGTGAAGAGACATAAAGGGGTGGGTGAAGAGACGTAACGGGTACACGACAACCAACCAACCAATACACGACCAACCAAAACCAATACACGGGCATATAGTGGTACTGATGAGTAGCCGCTCCACGGTGGGGCGGCTACTCAATGTTTTAAAGACTCCCTCTCCGATAGCTGTTGAGGCATATTTGCAACATCTCACATTTTGATGTATTCTTGAAAAAAAAAATTAAATTATTTTTTTAAAAAAAATCTCAAATTTCGTGCCATGTCTCTTCTCTTCCCAGGTGATGCTCTTCTCTTCCGGGGTGGTCTCTCTTCTCTTCCTGGGTGGTGTCCCTTCTCTTTCCGGGTGGGTCTCTTTTCTTCCGGGCAGTGTATCTTCTCTTCTCGGGTATTTGATTTATATTAGGTATTTTTTAATATATATCTTTAGGTCTCACAAGTGCATTTTAACTCAATTATTATATCGTAATTTATGCAAGCTATAACAATAGATGTACCAAATCTCGTGCATAAACCAAATCTCGTGCATAAACGTAGCAGTGCATTATTACATATTCAAAATCAAAAACTGAAAATAATCGTAGATAGCAACTCAATTTTAAGATCCATACAAGTAATTCTAGTAAAACCAAAAAGAAGAAAAAGAAAGCCCCGAACCTCCGCCGTCTCCGCCGCCGCCCCAACCAACATCATAGAGAGCAGGAGCTTTTCTGGTCACAACGACATATGGATAGTGCGGAGGAGGGAAAGTACGATAGCTACGTCGTGGTTCACAATATTGCGAAAAGGCACAACGTGGGGACGCTAGCTCGCAGCGCCACCGCGTTTGGAGTGGCAGAGATGATATTGGTGGGGCGGAGAGATTTCAATGCCTTCGGAAGCCACGGATCCACGTCACACCTCCGCTTCCGCCATTTCCAGTCTCTATCTCTAACCCGCGCATTCCTCAAGGTCGGTCTTCTCATATCTCCATTTGGATATCTATATGTGTTTGTTAACATTTTTTCTGAAGCCTAAACCAATTCAAAAAAATGACCTTTTCCTCTTTTCATTTTAACAAGGTGGCGTTTTTTACCATGAATCACCCGTTTCCTGTTTGTAAATTGAAAATTGTTCCCAAGTTAGACATTAGTGAATGAAGAGTGCTGTTAGTCAAAGGCTAAAATATAAGTTTGTTAATTCTTGTTCCATGTCGAGTGTTTAGTGTTATATGCATTCAATTGTACGAATTCGAGTTATTGGTTATCTTCTGAGTTAATAGGCTGACTTAATAATTTTTGAATTGAACAGGAAAGGAACTGTGATATATGTGGTGTGGAGATAACTGATAATGCTGTGCCGGTGAATGAGCATCCTTTCAGGAAGAGCACTGCTTTTCTACTTGGCAATGAGGTGGGATACTATATGAATTCCCTCTCAAAATCATAAGTTTTGTGATTAGCTGAAGTAACATGTACTAAACATAATATAAACTTCCTAAAAATTTGATTTTGCACGCGCGTGTACAAAATAGACTACATATCTTTTCAGTTATCTTCATCTTTTTTCTGGTAAAACTAGCTTTGATTCTTTTGATCTTGTTTATTAATATAAATCATTGAGTTTCTCATTTTTGGCAGGGAATGGGACTTTCAGATAAGGAATGTGAGATATGTGACTTTTTTATTTATATTCCACAATATGGAGGTGGCACTGCTTCGTTGAATGTTACTGTTGCAGCTTCTATTGTTTTGCATCATTTCGGAGGTATGGGATTACCATGGTTGTTTGATTTCTTATTTACCACACTAATTTTTGAGTTTTGGTTATAGCTCAATTTTTCCAATTAATGATGCCTAGAAAAAGGATACAAATTTTAAGCTCTATGAAGTTTGATTTGCTCTGATGCTAAAATTGTGTTGGCTTTACTTGATTTTTGTTGCCAACCTTTTCCTTCTCATTAAACTTGGAACCCCATCACTTCTGAAAAAAGAGAACTGCTGAATTTAAGCATTGGTTTATTGAAAAAGATTTCAGTTTGGGCAGGATTCTCTGAGCGAACCCGTGAAGGCAGCAAGTTTCTTGTCGCTGATAAACCTTTTAAGCAAACGAAGAAAAATTTCTGCAGTGAAACGGCCGAATCTGTCGCCGAGGAGCGAAAACTAAGGAAGGAAAATTATTCGAATGGCTTTTTTGACCAGAGTGTAAAAGATGAGGCATCACCTTCCATTCTTTTGGATTCATTGTTTGATGCATAGTAGAGGAAAGTCAAACTTGGAAATGTAATTTGGTGGCATTCTGGAATTTATGCCAGTATCTTGCCATTGTCAAAGGAACTGAAGAGTCGCAGAAGCCTCTGCTTTCGGTTATCATCCAATGAAGCTTGTATATTTTAGTTGAGAATCCAAGGAAATTTCATCGGCCAATGAAATGATTCTATCAAATCTCGCGTCTTATGCTCTTCGTAGTATGATTAGACAGTTCGATTATTTCCGAGAGAAGATAAGAATTGGTTTTAGGTAAGATGGTGTTAACCTTGTAACTTTTGTCAGTGTTGGAAACTTGGAAAGCTGGAGAGCTAGCTCATTGTGTGAAAGCTTAAAAAATTGTTGATTGAGTTGATAACATATGAATTTCTTTATTTGAAGGTGTCACAGTTTGACCTCCGTTCTTAGAATCTAATACAATTTTATATCCTTTTATCAGTAGAAGTTAAGATTCTTGGTTCGACAACTTCTGCTTGTTATTATTATCTGATTATTCCCTAATGATTGCATCTCTTATGTTTCTGTCTACAATTATTTAGCCATTCTAATCCCTCCCATTTTCACGCAAACACACATTCCAATCTCCCTTTTGACTTCTTGACAATGTTGGGACCAAATAGTAACAATCTCTGGCGTCTAGTAGTTTCCCATTGGTTTCCCATTCAAACCAACAGTTGGCAGAGCTCCAACCTACAAAGCATGGAGATGCAATTGAGTCAAACCATTTGCCAGTTGCTTATGCTCGAATCTAAAGTAGTTCGAGTATAAAGTCGAGTTGAGCTGGCATAATTTTTATTTAGGTTCCAATAGTTGTCGAGCTACCCGATCTTGATTATGATATTCTCTTTCAAATTTTGATTTTCTACGTTTTCCATTAAAAAAATATGTTTGGACAATTGAAGTTATAAGTATGGAAAAAGGCATTTTTAGTCTTTATACAGTCTAAACTCAAGTGGATGCTGGAAAAAATCGAGCTTGTCAAGTTTGAGTAACTGGAAATGCTGTTAAAGTCAAGTTTGAAATCATATTCTTAATTTGAATAAAGTTCAAGTGAGATCAAATTTTTAAGTCGAGCTCGATTTAATTCTGCCCCATACCAGGAATGCTGCTTTGGTTGTTTACACTTAATGTAATGCTTAGATCACGTGAAATTCAAACTTTATGGCATTCCACAGTGATTTAAGGGCTAAGGTTTGTATCAAGAGTCTATAATAGAAAGGGATCCTCGAGATATCGAAACAAATTAAAATGGTGAAAAATATGCCTCTCATACAATATCTTTCAATCAAGCATTGACTAGGATTCCAATGAAGTTTAGCCTACCCTTTAAAAAAGGGGGAAAAAAACAAACGAAAGAGATAAAGAGAAAGGAATCCAAGGTTTCTTTTTGGAAAAAAAAAAGAAGGTTGCATCAACCCTTTTAACCTAATGCACGGCGACACGACATGACGACACGGATTTTCAAACTTTTCAGGATACGACACAGCTGTGACACGCCTGTATATATATATATATATATATATATATATATATATATATATATATATATATATTACAAATACTAGAAATTCACATTTTTTAAATTCTAAAACCAATGTAAAATTAACAAAAATATTCTTATCAAATTCAAGAAGTATATAAATAAATGCATGTCACTGAAATCATCATAATATCACTCATATTAACATCAAATACATATTACTTTAATTAATATAAAATTTAACAAACACGTCCAAAAAAATATAGCATCAAAAGTATTCTTACCAAATTCAAAACTAATATATAAATGTCACTGAAATTATCATAATATCATTTCATAGAGTTTAAGCAATACGTCTAATTTTATTTTAGCCAAAAACTTTTTAAATTGCACAATTATCACCCAAAAGTGTCATTTCTGTCGGACTTGGCTCGGACACGCCTACAAGTTATGTGGCGGAACGAGTGCCCAATTTTTAGGGGAGTGTCCGACACTGGTGTCCGATTTTATTTTATTAATAAAATAAAGGACATGCCACGTGGCTACATCGAGTGATTTTTAGGAGTGTCCGTGCATCATAGCTTTTAACACTTCAAAATATCCACATTTCTTGATTGTAATTCATGAAAAATATGCATTCGGTGCGAATCGAAACAGAATTTCTCCATGGTGCTAAAAGATTAATCTCAAATTCAGACAAATTGTTTTTACAAGCTATTGTGTAGGGTTGGCTAGTCATTGAAAACTTGCTTCTTTTACATGTTACATATTCTTGATTCAAACTGGCGTAACATAAAGTCGTGTTTCACAGGTGGGAGTTGTTGGCATGCATTGTCGTCATGAAAAAGAAGTTGAACAATAAAAGCCTCAATTTGTCAACTTATCTCAGTTTTTTGTAGCAGTTGAGATTGTTCTTTTGTCTGTATTATCCACTTTTCTATCACAATTTCCACCATTTTCCATGCTCAAAACCTACCTCTTGATATAGAATTCTTAATATATTCAATTAGTTTCCACCATTAAAGAGCTAAAACTCTTCTTCATCTGTAACCATGCAATCAAGAAAATTTTCTAAATCTTCATGTAGCAAAGAGTTAACTTACATGCTGTATGTTCTCAGCAAGAGGTTTAAGTGTTTCTGGTCGAAAATAAAGTGGATCATATGGCGGCATCCAAGGCCTAAACTTGTGATCAGGAGGCTTGGCAAGTTTAGCTCGAATAGGCAGAGAAGAGAGAAAACGGACCCAACTAAATCTGTCCATCAAAATGCTCGAAGGCCTATTCGCCTTGCATCTTTCAATGCTGCCTTGTTCTCTCTTGCTCCAGCTGTTCCAAAGACTGAAAAATCAGTTAATTTCATTCATGAAGAGAAGATTGATAATCCATTATATCCTGCCAGAAGTCATCCAAGGGGGATACTCAAACAATCCCCAATTCATCCCATTTCGAATGGGGTATCAGGAAACATTCCCGAAGAGAATAAATTTACTAAATCAAAGTCAAAGGTTTCGATAAACTTACCAGAGAACGAGATTTCCTTAGCACACAATAAGGTTCTCAACATCGTGGAAGATTCTTCGTTTAGTTTTAATAACAGCCTTGCTGCGATGAGGTCTCCTATATGCTTCCCTGCAAGCATGACTCATTGGTTGAATGATGCAAGTTTGTATGGAAGTAGAACCATTTTCGACGTGCTTAAAGAAGTTGATGCTGATATCTTGGCTTTACAAGATGTGAAAGCTGATGAAGGAAACGATATGAGGCCATTATCTGATTTGGCTCGTGCTTTGGGGATGCATTACGTGTTTGCTGAGAGCTGGGCACCTGAGTATGGCAATGCTGTTCTGTCAAAATGGCCTATCAAGAGCTGGAAAGTTCAGAGAATCTATGATGACCAAGATTTCAGGTTTCTTTTAACTTTTCAAGAATTATGTATCATTTTCTTGAAAGTTAAAGCTCATTACTACAATAAGTTTATGACTCGATCAAATCTTGCTGCCAAAACTGTCATTTTTTCCTTTTTCTTGGATATAGAAATGCCCTTTTGATATTTTTTTGGAAGCAATGATTGTCCTACTATCCTCCGTGGTAGTTTATATGACAATAGTTATCGAAACGTCATGTTTGGGTTGGTATAAAGTCTAAGATGTCTGAGTTACACCATGACCATGAGTTATAGAACGACAAATTCTTCATCCTGCAATGCCACAACAATTAGTTGATTAACAACATTAGAAATTTACATGATAAGAAAGACTTGCAGGAATGTGGTGAAGGCAACAATTGATGTACCGTGGACAGGGGAGCTAAACATTTACTGCACACAACTCGATCACCTGGACGAAAACTGGAGGATGAAGCAAATAAATGCGATAATACAATCAAACGAGCAACCACATGTATTGGTTGGAGGACTCAACTCACTTGATGCATCTGATTATTCAGTACAGAGATGGACTGATATTGTTAAGGTAGAAATCAAAGTTTTAAACAAATTCCAAGATATGATTGCAACATTAACTCTATTATTTATAGGGTATTACCACAATTTCTTGATTTTAAATCTTGTAACAGTACTATGAAGAAATAGGAAAGCCAACTCCAAAAGTAGAGGTAACAAATTTCTTGAAGGACAGAGAATATACAGATGCCAAGAATTTCCCTGGAGAATGTGAACCAGTAGTCATCATTGCCAAAGGCCAAAGTATTGAAAAAAATTTCTTTCTTACAAAAGTTTATCTTTAGCTAAACTAAAATTTTCACTAAATACTTTTTCTACGTTTGAAGCAGATGTACAAGGGACTTGCAAATACGGTACTCGGGTCGATTACATATTGGGATCTAAATGCTTGCCTTACATGTTTGTGCCTGGATCATACTCTGTAATTTCATCTAAAGGGACTTCAGATCATCACATAGTTAAAGTTGATATTGTGAAAGTTGAAGATTCTCCAACAAAGATTAAGACAAGACAGAAGAAACTTAAACAAGGAGTTGTGAGAATAACTAATTCTTGTTATTCGAGGTGTATTTGGAAATTTCCCTCCTAGGATTCTGCTTTACATATCCATCTTTTGTTGGAGTTCTACGAAATAGGTTGAATTATTTCTTTTGTAAGTGTTTTTTCTTCTTCTTTTTTTTGTTAGTAATATCATGGTTAATAATTAAGATGATGCATAGACAACTTACATTTAAATTTAACCCCCACTTTTTGTTCTTTTAAATTTAAATTTGTATGATTAAATTTAATTAATAATATTTTTTCTCAAATTTAAATTTCAGTAAATTTCATAACTAAGTACAGAAGTTTAAGTCTTCAAATCTTTTTTCAGTTTTCATTATTCGGGGAGTTTGGAGAAGACTTAGACGCATGTGTCTCACTTTACTTGATTATCTCTATTGTTTATGTAGCTTATCATGATTTATTAGGATTAGAACTTGGTCGTTGTATTATTTTGAGAGTTTAGTTTAAACAAAATTCAGTAAAGTAAAATTTAAAATTAAAAAATTTAAAAGTCGAACCGAAATTAGAACCAAGGGTAAACTAAATCCGGAACCATCGATTGCGGGAAATGTCATGGGTTCAAGAAATTTACGAATTTTAGGTACCAACTGAATCAAATTAGGTACAAATCATTAAAAACATTGCATAATGTACACATTTTTTACATGCAAGTGAATCAAATTATGTATGTAATTATAATTTTTAGGTATGAAATGTTACAGTTTTATGGGCCAACATAAGTTATGGCACAAATATACGTATGTAAATTATGATTTTCGGGTACGAAATTACAACAGCAATTACGGGTACTAAAAATGATACATTCAAATTAAAGCACTCATTACCAATTTGTTGGAAAAACCGAATTGAAATTAAACAATGCACCCTTTCAAGAATATGTGCAACCTTTCATGAAAAATGTTTCGAAATAGTGTCTTTTGAACAAATGCGTTTTTATTGAAAATGAGCAACCCTTCATGAGTGGGTGTAACTTTTCATGGAAAATCTCTTCCAAATAGTATCTTTTTGTGTCCATCGGACTCTTATATAAACAACACTTACCTTATGAATTAAACACACAATATCCTATAAATTAACAAGATAGATCAATGGACAATTTGTGTAATTTGTTGCATGCCATCTTCCTTTCTCAATGTTGAGTTCTTTAAACCTTTGTGGTTTCTAAATTTTGTAATGCTACTCTCACAAATCATAGTCGTTGTATTTTTGGGAAACAAATTTGTCATCGAAACCGTGAGCACCGTAGCTAAGCAATATCGTTTTGAGGATAAATAGTTTAACTATTGCCTCGACATACTAGCTATTTTATATCATTGCCTACTTATCTCAAAAATACACATATCCATACATCCATAGATTTTATCCAACACGATTAACATTACCAACCTAATCAAATTGGGTATATAATTATGATTTTTGGGTTTCTATGTTCAGGAAGCTGAAATAAAAAAAAAATGTGGAGTCAGGAAATGGAACTAAGTTTTTTGTGATATTTAGACAATCCTAATTTTTTACTTGCAGTCTGATTCCCATTTTACACCTGCTTTTATATTCAAAGAGCATAAAAGAAAGTATATATATATATATATATATATATATATATAACACATCTAAAAGGGCAAGTGGAGGGCAAGAAAGTGCCACGCAAAGCATAAATAAATTATTGCGCTGCGGGTGTTTCAAAAAGATAACCCATAATTGGCTTTTTCTTTTCTTTTCTTTACAAATAAAGCAAAGTTTGTGGTGACCAAAATTGAAAATTGACATTTATTTTTTAAATATGGAGTCCTACTTTCCACCCACCACCCTCTTTTATTATGTCAAAGTAAGTTACCACCATGCTCGGTAAGAAACCCCAGAATCTAATTACTATCTCAACTAGGTAATTATTTTTTTATGATGAAATATATAATTACTGCCAATTAAAAATTAATTTTATAATTAAAAGTTAGATGACCCGCATTTATCATCTAAATATAGCAGTAGCAAACAACTATTGGATTCATCACCCTAACGTGCGATGATATCCAATGATATCCTAACATGAAGGTAATACCGAAATGAGAGGATAATCTAGATTTTGATTTGAATATTTGTGCTCCACGTTAAAAAATGAACCCACATATCCATTAGATATGGTATAAAAACAATGAGCTAGTGGCAATAAACCCATCGTGGTTTGACAAATAGGCAAATTAATATGTGGTTTGAAAAATATACATTTTATCCCATTTAGTTTACAAATTAGGCAGTTTACCCAATGTAGTTTGGAAATAGACATTTTACCCTGCCGTGGTTTGTAAAAATAGATATTTTACCCCCTTATAGTTTAGTTTGTAAATATGTGAAATACACCCTACATATAAGAGGTAAACTGTCTTATTTCACAAACCACAGGGGGTAAAATACCTCTTTTCACAAACCACAGGAGGGTAAAATGTCTATTTTCAAATTACATGGGGTAAATTGCCCATTTGACCAATAAAATACCTATTTTCAAATCACAGGGATAATCCACCTATTGAAAAAAGATAAGGGGTAATATGCCAAAACCCTAAGATAAATGCTCTTATGTTAAATTGCACTCAAGGATAATAAAAAAAAACAAAAAAATTCAGTATAAATAATTAAATAATGCTGAGTAGGGTCTCCGCTCTTGGAT
This sequence comes from Haberlea rhodopensis, assembly GCA_907163345.1. NCBI lineage: Eukaryota > Viridiplantae > Streptophyta > Magnoliopsida > Lamiales > Gesneriaceae > Haberlea > Haberlea rhodopensis. Next base: position 23,933 of record CAJQUN010000675.1, read on the forward strand.
TAGGTGGGAGTTCGTGGATGGAAATCAAGACTCTTGATTTAGGCTTTGCTTACCTAACATTAATAATACCAACAGTTGGCCGGCAGCGGCGGTGACATACCGTTTAGGGATAACCATTCAATCCCAAAGGAATCATATTCAACCCAGATTCAAATAGCAAAGGCAGCCAATATATATGATCATATTCACCAACAGAATCCGATATCCAACGGAAAACATGAATTTAAAAGCATTTAAAGATCCGAGTCCCTGCAATATGCTAACATACATCCTGCTATCACTTTACAGATTCAATCATAGTTAGCAGAAAGAAAGAAAGAAAGCCAATATCGACCAAATAAGAACCGGATAAAGCAGCTGATACTGAGTAATATATTATTATTATTATTTCCATTGATGATAACTTACACTTTCTTCAACATATCAGATACAACACCATTAACTCAACAGACCCGACCAGATAACCTTCTATATGTAGCTACAAACCACAACTGAACGAAGCCACACGACCTTCCACAATACCACATCAACTAGATAGTAAAAAAACCTAGAAATCGAACCATTTTTAATGAACTTGCTTCTGAATTTGCTCGTAGTTCCAGTCTGATGAATCCCTTCTTCCGTATTCTGAAAAAATAATCTACGAGAGGGGATTCGAGGCAAGCTGAAAACAAGAGCCCATGAAGCGAATTCACGAATCTTAAGTCAGAATATTGTCAATCGAGACGAAGTAAACGCCTCAAATCTCTTGTAGCCGAGTCATCAAACAGTTTCACTTCGCCATTTTCTTGGTGCTTCTTGAAGAACGATGGTAGAGGTACAGATCGAGGTGAAGGAGATAAGGAAAAAGCTGATCCAGCATACCCGTCGGAAAATGGGTGCAGCCGGATCTGCTTCGGTACCATCCCCGGAGATTCCGGCCCAATCCGACGGGTCCCGCAAACCGCCAGATCGTCGACCGGTTTCTGAACCGGATAATTTGCTTTTAGTGTTCCTCCCTTGATTTTTGAAGTGAGTGAATCCAATGATTCTCCTCTTTTCAGTAGCGTCACCTGTCCAATAACGGGGCCGCCACCCGCGGTTACGTCATCTTGCCTCCGTGTATCAATCAATTTCTTCGGTTCCGTCGCCGAGTTGAACCGTTTCTTCTCCGGCTTGGGGGAAGATTTCTTGTAATTGCTATTGTTGTTTGGCTTCCGATTAACAATTAAATTCGTCAGATTTCCATTCCCAGGAAAATTTCTCCGGCGCTGAAACGGCGCCTGCGAAACCCGAAACTTTTCAGCGAACAAATCCTGCGGCCACAAAACCTCCGTTCCCATTTCACCACCGAAAAAAAAACGAAAATTCTTCCCCAAAATATTATAAACACAACCCAGGAAAAAAAACACAAAAAATTCAAGAAAATCCGACGATTAACGTAATAACTTGTAAATTAAGAGAAAGGGAGCTTCCTATATAAATATTTCCACCAACTCCTCTTCCTCAACGGAGGAGGGAGACTATAATTACCAATCTTTTAACTTTTCCTTCAAAGAGATATACGAAATGAAATAAAGCGTAGTTCGTATAAATAGAAGAGGAGAGAGAGATTGGGGAAGTTTCAGACCGACCTTCTGCAACGCGTGAGGAACTATAAGATCGAGAAAATATAGGACAATTAATTAATGTTATTATTTATTCATTAATAAATTAATTAAAAGAAAGGAAAATGAAATTCGGGCCAACCGAGTTTGAATAAATTAAATAAAATTCGGGTCAAGTATTGGCACCCCGTTAAGTGATCGACTTGACGGAGTTAAGTCTTTGGAATATGTAATTTTGTTGATTTTTGGATAAAGTAATTTTTTTCCACATCACTAATCATGTTTCGTTCAAAATTTTTTTATATGAATTGGAATATCGATCTTATTTATGGATCAATCTAAGTAAAATGAGTTTATTGCATGTTATTTTCTTTGTATTGGTTTATATATGAGGTGCAAATTCTACGTATGTAAAAATTTCATGTTTGTTCGATAACTCGATTCAGAAAACTATTTATTCTATCATTTGGATTATTTAATTAACTTGTGAGCATAGTTTTATCAATTGGTATTTGGAATTACTATAGATATATTTTTAATTATTAACTGAAATTATAGAATGGCAATTGACATGTATCTTGTCATAATATTTATGTAAGTTGAAGTAGACATGTTGAAAACATAGTTATTAACCCATAAAAATGAATTTTAAATTATATTTTAAGTGGTTAAAAAGTTTGCATGAAAACTAATTGTTGGGGTTCAACAATTGACTCTGCTTTATGATCGATCAAACACGTGATGCTTATGTCAGTGCATGGTTGAAAAGATTGATGTTGCACAATTACCCTTAACTATAGTTATTGATAAAACGGTAAACGTTAGATCTCACACTAATTATAATTGACATAAAAATTGACATACACCCCGCATTTACAAGAATATATATTATTGGTTTTATAAAAAAATACAAATAATATATATAATTTTTGTTGAGAAACCAACGATATCATATAATTACCTAGAAATTTTCGACATTACAAAATTAAAATAAAATATTTCTTGACTGGGGCGCAAATATGGAGTAACGGCGTTAGAATTGTAACGGTGAACTGGCTGTCGCTTGATTGGAAATTAATAATGTCGTCGGGGACCCAAACGATGCGAATTCATGTTTATCTGTAACCTGTCAGTCGGCTGTGATAAAGCTACTGGTCGGTTACAGTGGAATCGCGTGCATCTGCCACGTGGGTGTGTACTAACGTAAAATGCCATTTGTTTTGGTTTTGGTGACCAGTAATTCAGTTATAAGTTTACTCTGTATGTCAGTAAAAATTAATTTCAAAATTTTAATTCCTGATTATTTACAAAATAAAAATAAAATATGTTTATAAATTATAAATTTATAGTTTACTATTTCAGTAAATTGGAATAAAGTTTGTTTCTAACTCCCTAATACCTAATTTTTATTTATTTTAACTTCATAATCCCATCAAAAAATATTATAATACCTCTTATTACCTGTTTGAAACTCAATAATACAAATTCTTAATGTTATTTGATTATCTTATTTCTCCTCATTGGCAAGTACATTAATCGAAGAAGTCAAAAAACGCAATATAAGAAATTGAATCATTTTTGCGCTAAATTTTCGGTTACGATTTATGTCGCCAAAATTTTGATTATAGTTCCTTTTTTTACAAGCATTGATTTTTCTAATTGTTAATTATATGGATATATTTGTTTTCTTGTATTTGAAATTATTTTCTTTATTTGAATCATGATTATCATCGGATCGGAGAGTTGGTAATTTAAACCCTACTTTTATAGTGATCGAGTGTTATATCCTTATTGATTAGGCTCGTATCTGATAAATAATTTAAGGTGATAAGGAATCAAATTATATGCTCATTAATTGTTTGTAGAAGATAATTATAAAATGAGCAAAAATATTAGATTTGAAATATATAATATCTTCATTTTTGATAGATATAAATGTATAAGTCTATTTCAAGATTGTTCAATTTGTGTAATCTATTGTGCCCCTATTAGTTTTGGTTAAATATTAACATTTTATTGATGGCTTATTTAAATTTTAATCGCTAAATTTGTTATAAGAAAATAAGGACTTTAAAATAATATTTCTATGCATAAAGGATCTTCAATTTTTGAAAATTAATGAAATGATATTATTCATAGTAGACCTACAACTTGATATAAGAAACTCTTAGAAACATACAAAGTTAACCATTTATTAATTGTTGATCCTATTTCAGTGATTTTGGACGAGTTTTCTCAAATTCTATTTATTAATAATGTTTCCATGATTTTGGGTAATTACTATTGTATGGGTTTCTCAAATTCCATAAAGAATGATGTTCACAAATTCTAATAATATGTGATGACCCGAAACTTTACGTATTCATACATAAATATCATAACATATGCATCATGGCATGAATATAATTTCATCTTTATTCGGTACTACATATTTACTCTAGAATGCCTAAAAATCATGAAATTATAAGTTCTGTAAAATTATACGGAAACCTTAGAAAGAAGATTATGAAGCAAGAAATGTTAGGTCCTTGCACCATCTTAATTCTCTATGATCATGTGATTAGTTTATATTAATCACATAATTTGAGAATAGCTATGTAAAGTTATGAGGCTCCATGACCCACTTAATGCTAATTATAAAATGGATTAAGTCAACGTGGGAAATTAAGCAAATTTAAATAGATTTAATCAAGCTATTACATATGAACAAAATATATATTGTATTGTTATGTATTGCATTAAAGTAACATAAGTTCTCAATTGTACAATAAGTTGGTATTATTGATTTCTTGAGAAAAACTTAGGGGGTGTATTTGTTATAGACTTTTATTTACTTTTATGGAGTTTAAAAGTCTAGAGGTATTCAATTCAGACTTTTATATACTCTACAAAAGTCTAATGGTATTCAAGACAGACTTTCGTAGACTTTTAAGAAGTCAGGTTGTATTCAAACTTGAATTTTTAAAACTCTATAAAAGTCTATAGGTATCCAAAATCTTATAAACTTTTAATGAATTCTGTTGAAATCTTTAGGTACAAACTTTGATGCCCCATGTACATCCCAAAAAAGTTAAAAATTCTCCACCACTCATAGTAAAGATTTGGAATGACTTTTAATTCTTAATTACCCTCATCTCTCTTTACTCTTCGCTATTTTCATTTCCGACACGGCCACCTCAACATTGGTTTTTCCTCCCCTGTTTTCTACATGTACACTTTCTTTAATTCCTAATGTGCGGCTTTTTCTTCAATTATTGTTTTTTTTACATCTTATTTTTTATCCAATATAATACTAATATTTACACAAGTATTTTGATAAAATAGCAAGTTAATGTGCTCAATTTTATATTAGATGATAGATTTTTAAAACGATTGTATGGGTCTATATCTATAAGCAATTATGATAAATATTTTTCTGAAACAAAAGATATTTATAACGATATAAATTATCATGTTTAATTTAAAAAGTATGTTTTAAGAATTTTATAGTAGTCATCTATCATCAAAAAATATTTTAAGTTTATAAATTGTTATTTAATAGAAAACTTTTGTGTTATTACACAAAATTATAGATTACAATTATATAGCAACAATAACTGAATTTTCAAGGTCGTCATCTCTTGAAGATGCAAAAAAGTTGTTCAATATTTGCCATGCAAAAGAATTGAATATGTATTTTTCACATTTTTGACTGTTAAATAAGTAAAATGTGTTTACATTAACAGTAAAAAAAATTATATGTTGAAGAAGTTGTTTATGTTCAATTGCTAGTTCAAAGAAATCAATTATAAGTTATAAAATCTATAGAGTCTATAAAATTCTTTTGATAATTCCATATAATTCTATAAAAGTTATTAGAAATCTATCAATTTCATAAAAGTCCATCATTTAAAAAAGTCATTAAAAGTCGATAAAGTCCATAGAAATCTATTGAAAAAGTCTACGAGACTCTATACAAATCTTTTTATAACTCCATGAAATTCTATAAAAGTCAATAGAAATCTATCAACTCCATAAAAGTCAATCATTTAAAAAAGTCAGTAAAAGTCAATAAAAGTCTAGATTGAATACACCTTAGTTAATTATTGATATAAAGCTAAAAATTCCTTATATGGAAATTGCTTGTTGTTATAGATATTGTACACAAAAGTGTTGGAATTGGAACTTTTGTTTTGCCTAATTTAACAAGTGTATGTGAACATGAGATTAATGAAACAAATGGTAGTGAATTTTGCCTTGTTACACTAATATGCATATCTTGCATTTAGTTTGATCGTTTGACTATGAATGATACAAGTTAGTGCATAAGTATAAGTTTTCAGATTTTCTTGAATTTCAATTAGCGGATTCCAAGATGGACAAAGTGAATTTCAAAACAAAAGTACATAAATATCTAATTAATTGACATTTATTTAATCAAAGAATGCATAAGAAATTCCCCTACCGTGATCTAATTATGATTCTTTGTTTTTGCTTTTGTATTGGACACGAAACCAGAACTTAGCAAGTTTTACTAAATTTGAATTGAGAAAATGTAATTGTAAATTTGAAAAGTAATGGATATTAGAATCACTATTGTATAACCATTTAGGATAGTATGGACATATCATACATAACTATAAGAGAGTGAATTAATTGTGATATCCGGTTATCATGTCCAGTGCGATCTCGGCCCTTACTCGAGCACAATCTCACCCAGAAGGGCTCAATCCGAAAGGAATATTCCCAGGAGGGGTAATTGACCATTTCTGAGCGCAGCACGGTATTATATGAGCAGGTCACTGTCTATTATTCACAAAGGGTGATCAGCTCGGTATTCATAGGCTGGGCCAGTTGCGTTTCCCATCAGTATGCTCAGCTCGGGAAAGATCTTCAACCCTGCTGGATTGAACCAGGTAGCACGGGCTATGCTCCCAACCTTAAACAGCTGTCTTGGTTTCCCCTTCAGAGCTCATGGAGGTACTCTGGACACAAGTGCGGTCCTCCACGCAGGAAACATCTAACTGAATTTTGTCTCATTAGGGGACCACTTGCCACGAGGACCAATCATATGGTGACTAGTATATGGAATATTTTCTGGTATAAAAATCCCTCCAGTAGTGCGCCCTATACAGGTACAGTGTTTGTCGGTGGCCTCCCATAGGTCCCAGCCAAACACGATAGGGTATTCTTTCTCACCACCCCATATATATATGGGGTCGTCAGGTTAAGAGAGGCAGGTTTTTTCCCCCGCAAAATTCTAGCTAAATGCTTATTTCCATATTACATAAAAAAGAACCCTGATTTGATCGTCGGAAAGATCCATCGGAGATCACTCTCTGGTCTTCTTCCAACCTTTTCTTTTCAGGACCGCTCACTTCCAATAAGGGAGGAGCTATTGTTAACCAAGATAACCCACTACCAAAATCCGAGTTAACAAATTGAATGACTCAATTTTATTTCATATCATACATAACTTTCTGAATTAATTAAATTTGAATTGAGAAAATGTAATTCTACCTAAGATGGCAACAAATTAATTACAGGATATCGATCAAGAAGAATATGGAAATAAATCAATCACAACCGATTGATTTATGGTGATAAGCTTCTAGAAGAATCTTGCTTGGTGCCACAATTACCGTGTGGATTAATACGCCCCTGCAAAATCAATGTTCCATCAGCAACAGAGATTTTGGACCGCCATGTTTGAAACCGTTTGCGAGGCATTGGTTTGGTAAGAACATCCGCCAACTGATCATGATTAGATACATGAGAAACAGTGAGAAAACATTTGTTAGCGAGATCACGTACAAATGAAGATAAATGGAGATATGTTTCACTCGGGAGTGCATGACTGGGTGTAGAGAAAGACGAGTAGCGCCAATATTGCCACAACAAATACATTGCATTGGCTGGATAGAGAGGCCAAGTTCCGAAAATAAATGTTGGACCCAGCGGACCTATGTTGCAGCATTGGCTATGGCAAGATATTCGGCCTCCATAGAAGTACGGGACAAAGCACACTGCCTTTTGGAACTCCAGGAAATTGGGTTTGACCCAAGAAAGACTACATAAGCCGAAGTGGAAACGTTGTCACTCGGGTATCCCGCAAAATCTGAGTCAGAGTAGGATGTCAATGTGAGAGAGGAACTGTAACGAAGAAGTAAACCATGATTTAGATAGTGTAAGATGCGGTTGACGCGTGCCCAGTCAGTAGGAGATGGATTACTCATGCTTTGCACCATAATGTTTACAGTAAAGGAAATATCAGGTCTGATGATGGTCAAATATTGAAGTGCACCCACGATTCGTCGAAATTCAGTGATGTCAATATGAGAAGAAATGGGCAAAGCCACATACTTGGAAGTAGACATAGGCATGGTTAAGGGTTCGATCCATCCATGTGGCTGGCATAGTATATCAAGGATGTATTTATGTTGACACAAGAAAAGTCCCTCATGACAATGAAGCAATTCAACACCAAGGAAATAAGTAAGCGTACCAAGATCTTTAACGGCAAATTTTGAGCTAAGATGCTGAATGATATAATCTGCTAGTTTAAGATCGTTGCCAGTGACAACGTAGACATATACCAGAATGTACAAGAGAGTGGAACGCCGGTGAAGAACGAAAAGCGACATGTCAGACTTTGTTTGCTGGAAACCAAGGGATGAAAGAGTCATGCTTAAGGCATTGCACCAAGCTCGAGGGACTTGTTTGATGCCGTAAATAGATTTACAAAGCTTGCACACATAAGATGGTCGAGAGTCATCAATAAAACCAACGGGCTGCTACATATAAACTTGCTCAGAGAGAGTGACATGCAAAAGGCATTACTAACATCAAGTTGCCTAATGGGCCAGCGATACATGGTGGCCAAAGACAAAACTGATCGAATAGCGACAGGTTTGACAACTGGCTAAATGTCTTGTTGTAAATAATGTCGGGAAGTTGGTGAAAGCCTTTAGCCACAAGACGAGCCTTGTACTTGTCAATGGTTCTATCAGGCTTACATTTTAGGCGAAAAACCCATTTGGAGCCAATAATATGACCATGAGCCGGTGGAGGAACAAGGTCCCAAGTGCCATGTCGAGCAAGGGCATTGTATTCATCGGACATTGCGTGACACCAGTTCGGATCCTGAAGAGCTTTGGAAACACATGTTGGTTCAACAGGACCATGGACATGATGTTTAATGGCAAGGTGCAGAGTCTTTGGCTTATAAATATTATTCATGGACCAAGTTATCATATCATGGATCTCTCTAAGATCTTGGGATATCTTAGAAGAATCTGGCTCAATTTCTCGAAAGGTTGGTTCCCCCATCTTAATCATCTGGTCCGGACCCTGTTGGATCATTGAGGCTTGGAACAACATCCTCATGTTCAGGATGATCGTCTTCCTGAAGTTCGGCTAACTCGAACTGTAGTTTGGAGTTCACTTGATGGAGCCTCTTAGTCATCCTCTCTAGTTTCTTGTAGTGGTTTATGTCGGTGTGCATAATCCGGTTCCTCGTAATAGTTTCCACTTATGGTTGAAGCGTTGAGCTTCTGTCATATGCTTTTGATTTAGTGCTTCCAGTTTTTGGAAGTACCACCTGTATGAATGACACTTCGAACATTCGTTTGGGTCCATAATTTCTTGAATCGTCTCCTCCGTATAGGTTACAAATTAATATTCAAGATATTATTATAATATTTCCAGATTTTAACAACTTCAAACTTTACACTTTTTGACCATCTTAAGCTCGTTTCTGGGAAAAATGGTAAACATGAAAGTTGTACCCTTCCTCTTGGCTACGTGTGGACAAAAAATCATTGCATTTCATATAGGTATGAGGACGTTATTCCCAAAATGCTACGGCCGCTCAAACCTTGCTGCAATCTGCACTTGCTATGACTTTCATGCCTTTTTGCTCCATGATGAAATCCGAATTGGATTGAGATGTTTGAATATGAAATCTAGAATATTGAGTTGTCTTTCCAACCTATTTGGATTCACATCATTCGGATCATCGGGCCAAGAGATATAATCAAAACACTGCACTGCGCTCCAATTGGCTTCTATACGAATTTGCCCACCAACGGACCATTGGTTCGTGGGTCTTCATCACATCATAAGATATTGTTCCAACATCATTCCACACATGTTGAACACTTAGTTTGGTTGTTCATAGATGTCATTCCTTCTCGTCCAAGCTCAATATCTTCCTTGATAAAATTCACCGCTTGTCCTATGAACTCGCAAATGTCATTGTGTAACTTGAGTCCTCTTCCGTTGGTCTTCCCAACCAATTTGTTCATCTAACCCTGTACACTAAGTAGACGAATTAGTACAACAAAAGCAAGTTTTGTTGATCATCAAAACCCATAAATAATTTGGAGATTAATTAAGTATTAAACTCAACAATGCGTTTAAGGCTCAACAATCTCCCCTTTTTTTATGATCACAAAACTTGGTAAACTTGTAAATGAAATATGCATGAAATAAATATAAACAAGGCTCCCCCTTAAGAAATGCATAACACATACAAGTGAACCATATAAAGCATATTACAAAAACTCTCCCCCTCAAAACATGCATCTATTAAGCTTCAAGTTTACCACAAAATTCTCCCACTTTTTGTGATAATCAAAAAGAATAAAATTCAAATAAACAAATCAAGTAAGCATGTTACTTTAATTCCATAAATCATAGCAACAAATATATGTTGACACATAGCCATAGTCTAAAAATAAACATGTGTTCCTCATCAAGCATGTAATAGCCATAACAAGCATAAGATTAAAATATTGAGAGGAAGATAAAATGCGTTTAAGGCAATGAAACAACATGCGAGTGAATTCTAAATGTGCAAAGCGTGCATATATTCCATCAAAAATCCATTTCTTCATGCTCAATAAACATTAAATTGCTCAATGCATCATCATAAACAATTGACGAGTTAATAAGGCGCATGTGATGAGAGCAAATCATTTAGGCCGTAGAAATAAAAAAGATAAAAGAAATTCTTAAGCCATAATCCTATGATCCAAGATTGAGCATCTAAACAATTGAAACGTGCTTAATTATCTTGAATTAAATTGCACATTGCATATTCAAAGTGAACTCAAATCACATAATAGATTTAGCATCATGCAAAAAAATTTACGTTGGTTAATGCATACCAACATAAAGTAGGCAAATCATGCAACATATGAAGCATCATGATGAAGTGTATGAAGCATTATTTTAAGATCATGACAAAGCCTCAAACAATTTAAAACATGTCATCACAAGACTAAGCCTACAAATTAACATGCTCATTGTGTCAAATTTCTCAACACAATAACAAACTCCTATAGCCACAATTATTTGAGCATTTGCATATTTTAACCATTGTGAGTTAAGCATATAAAACATGCATTTTAACAAATTTAAATATGCAACAAAACTCATTAATAAGAAGATACCACTTAATTCAATCATAAACTTGTTCAATTACAAAAATGAGCATGAAATCAAGTCATATAATGTTTAAGCATTCAATAAAAAATCAATTCACAAAACTCAAGCATATAAATCCATATGATTATACAACTTCTTACTCATTTAAGGATCATATATGCATATGCTAAGGGGAAATGCAATGCACTACAAAATGAATATTGAGCTACTCACTTTATTGGTCACAATTAATTTGTGCCAATGAAATTTTGCAATTGCTCTTTTAGATGCACAAGGAAAATATAATTAGCTCACCCTAAATAAGATATCATATTAATGAGTGATGTGACTAGAAATAGACACATCTATTGCATTTAATTATCTACGATTTGGTATATTTTGATGGATAAATTGATTACATATATTTGTGTAAATGTAGGAAAATGTGAAGAAATCAAGCTAAAATGATTAAAGAAGCAATAAAGTTGAAGAAAATAGGAAAAAACTGGAATCAAAGACACATGCTGCTCCTTTCTCCTCCAATTTCTATATGTTTGAGCCAAGTTTTGGAAATTTAGTCCATAGAAAATTGTATAACTTTCTATTAGCTTCGCATGGACAGCTGATTCATCGAATTCGGAGTTTTTATGAGAAAGTTACAGCCAATATACAAAACTCGCCAGAAAAATGAAAGACAGGCGTAAATACGCCATTCTGAGGCGTAAATACGCCAATGATATGGCATGTGTAGGCGTAGCTATGCCATTCTGAGGCGTAAATACGCCATCTACGCGGGAAGGCAGAAATTGAACACGTCATTAGGCGTATTTACGCCATTTTGAGGCGTAGCTACGCCAGCAGAGTTTTGAAAAGTTTGGATTCTTGATTTCTTTACTTTCTACATGGTATCTAACCTACTCCATCAGCCTCCACACCTCTATATACTCGAAAATCAGCCTCTTTAGGAGATAATTCAGACTTTAGAACATAGTTTTTAATTGTAGAATTAAATTTTCTCTCAAATTTTGAAGAACGCTTGAAGAACGAAGACGGAATTGACAAGCCGGAATCGTGATTCCATTTAGTAATTTTTCTTTTACCATTAGTTTAATGTTTTTTAGAATAGATTTGCTTGTTTATAATCCAATTATGAGTAGCTAAATACTTTGATTCTTGGTTGAGTGATACTTGCTTTTGGAATAAAAAAACACTTGTGAGAATTTTGGTTTGATTGTTGAGAATTTTTAATTCAATTTCAATTTGTTTTTCATATTCTGATTATTATGATTGTTGTGTTTGATTGATAGATTGATCACCTAGTAATCACATATAATATCTAATGCTAATTAAGAAGCAACTAAGATTGATAATTACCTGCTGTTGGTGTTATTCGATTCTTAGGAAAAACGATTGGATGATTAATTGTAACGCCTACAGTTTTGTTGATTAGATTCATCAAACTTACTAGTTTTTGAAGCTATCATTGATTTAATCTTAACAGCTGTAGTTTTGGTTAAAGATTTGATAAGAGTCGAATTGAACGCTGTTTTTCTATTTGACTACGAGGTGAGGGAGGAATTAAGTTTTCAATTGATGAATAATTGAATGAATTCAAATGTTTAAGTGATTTGATGATCAAGTGAATAATTTTCAAAGGTAAAGTTGACCAAAAACCAAGAATTGCTTTTTAATCTTGATAATCTAGTAATTTGCTTGCTTTAGTTTATTTAGTTATAGTAAAGAATTTCGAAAACCCCTCTATTTTGATATTTGTTAGCACAAAAAGACTCACTTCTCAGTGGGATCGATCCCTACTTACGCTACTACATTAATTTGTTGTTAACTGAGAAGGGTTAATTTGGGCGTACACGATAAACGCACATCAATGTGCTCAAAACTCAATTTCTCAAAGATCACCTTCAAAGTAATTGAATTTCATCACATAATCATGATATGCAATTCAAGGAATATTAACCAAGCAAAAGAGCTAATTATGATACTATGATGCTTAAAATAAATTTACCTTGGATGACAAGAGTAAGTTCTTATAATCTGTCCTATACATCGTGCTTCCTCTATTGTGGTGCATTTGATAGTTGCCTCCCTTGAGGTGCTAGTGCATTCATCCTCGATCCATTGATTGTTCATACAAAACAAGTTTATAATTGGAGGCTTTGGTACCCATTTTATTTTTGGGTCCTTGCAGGTTAGCTTTCATCGATTCCTTTGGAATCCACTTCCACCTCTTATTTGGTTGGTATTGATTTTTAACAAATCTACATTTGTCTCTTATATGTCAAACCTTATAACAATAAGTGCAAGTAGTGGAATTATGCTTAGCTTTAGCCAACAAGCTTGAATGTTTTTGATTTGCTTGAAAAGCCTAGTCCGGCTCTATCAAAGCTATATTGTTGCAAGCCAAGCAATTCTTCCAACTTTAAACTACTATCACTAAACTTGGCAATGGATGTCTTTAAATCATGTACTTGATTTTTTTAAAATGATATTTTCTTCTTCCTTCTTAGCCAAGTCTAGTTTGAGCAATTTGTTGCTCTTATTACTTCTACCAAGACAATCAATAAGTTCATTATAAGAATCAAGTAATTCATCAGAAGAGGGTACCTCATCATCTTCTTCTTCTTCTTCATTGCCAAGAGCCATTAGACAACGATTAACTACATCTTCATCATCGGAGTCCCTATCACTCCATGTAGCCATTAGAGCTTTCTTTTTCCTCTTATCATCATTATTCTTCCTAGGACATTCATTAGCATAATGACCTTTATATTGACAATTGAAACAAGTTACCTCTAGTTTGGAATCATAGTCGTTGGCACCGGAGGTCTTTGGCTTGTTGTATTTATTGTAAAACTTCTTGAACCTTCTTGTGAACAATGCCATTTCCTCATCATCTTCATCATCGAATTGTGCTTTCTTTCCGACAAAGGCAATCCCCTTTATAGATTTATCTTCCTCCTTCTTTATTTCCTTCCGAGTTAACACTTCAAGCTCATGAGTCACCAAGGTTCCATGGAGTTCATCAAGATCATATGATGCACTATCTCCTTTGTTGGACTCAATGATTACCGTCCTCTTGGCATCCCATTCCTTTGGCAAGGCACTTAGTGCTCTTCTCCATATTTGATTGGAAGGATATTTTTCACCAAGTTGGGCAAGCTCGTTGGTGATTTGAGTGAGCCGTCTAAACATTGAATCAACATTTTCTCCGGACTCCATCTCAAATGTTTCGTACTTGAGTTGCAAGAGATCGATCTTTGTCTCCTTCACTTGGTTTGTGCCTTCATGACAAATTTGTAGTTTGTCCCAAATTTCCTTTGCGGTTGAGCACATCGAGATGCGGTTGTATTCCTTCATATTTAAAGCACAATGCAAAATATTAATTGCTTTAGCATTTTGAGAAATTAAGATCATATCCGCTTTTGTAAAATCGTCCATTTCTTTGGGAACATTCTTTCCCTCAACTTCCTTTAAATGAATATGTGGACCTTTTACAATTATCTTCCATAGGTCATAATCTACGGATTGAATATATAGAGAAATTTTATTATTCCAATATCCATAGTTATCTCCCGTGAAGAGCGGAGGTCGATTGGTCGATTGACATTGAGCAAACTCACTTGCTAGATTAGCCATAAAAATTTTGGTTCAAAAACAAAAACCAAGTGACTCTGATACCACTTGTTGGAACCGAAGAGGGGGGGTGAATGAGGTTCATTGGCTACTTTAGTGATTTAAAGTGATTTTGCAAAAGTCGAGTTTGCGCTGCGGAAGACTTCAAGTCAATCAATCAATGAATAATAAGAAATAATAAAGTAAATGCATAATGTAAATAAAGCAATAAAGAACACAAGTATTTGTTATAGAAGTTCGGCAATGAATCGCCTACGTCTTCTCTTCCCGGTTAGAAAAAGTCCAACCGAGGTTCCACTACAACACTTTGATCTTGGCCTTGAGGGCTCCAAGTTAGCCACAAACAAACTCTTCCCGAGTCACACACTCTTCATGAGTCTTCTTGGCCTTAAGGGCTCTAAAGATAGCCACAAACATGCACCAACTTCACTTGTTGATGACTTCCAACTTGCGTTGGTGTTGGAGGACATTACAACGATTCAAATAACACATTCACGGTGTAATCAAATGAAGAACAAAAGCTCTCACATAAGAAATGAATTACAAACTCTCAATACAACACAAATGTATGAAGTTTGCAATGCTAGATTGAATTAATTGAACAAAGCTTTCTTGTATCGTATCCTCTTGTTTCTTGTCTTCAACTTAGGCTCAATCATCCATATTTATAGTGTAGGAGGCTCCCAAAGGTCATACTAACCGTTTATAGCCGTTAGCAATGATTTTGGACTAAAATTACGCGCCATCGCCAAGTCCATCACCTCGGGCGATCTCCATCGCCACGTTCTAACGGTCAAATCAGGCGATCTCCCCATCGCCTGGGGCGATCTGCATTTAATAAAAATGCCGTAGGTAAACTTCTGGATCGCCTGGGGCGATCTGGATCGCCAGGCACGCAGCGTGCCATCGCCTGGGTCGATGGTGCGCGGCGTTGGCACGCGTGGCTCGGATCGCCTGAAACTATCTCCCAGATTTTAACAACTTCAAACTTTGCACTTTTTGACCATCTTAAGCTCTTTTCTGGGAAAGGTGGTAAACATGAAAGTTGTAGCCCTTTCTCTTGGCTACGTGTGGACAAAATATTATCACATTTCATTAAGATATGAAGAAGTTATGCCCAAATGTCTACAGCCGCTCAAACCTTGCTGCAATATGGACTTGCTATGACTTCCATGCCTTTTTGCTCCATGATGCAATCCTAATTGGATTGAGATGTTTGGATATGGAATCTAGAATATTGAGTTGTCTTTCCAACCTATGTGGATTCACATTATTCGGATCATCGACCCAAGAGATATAATCAAAACACTGCACTGCGCTCCAATTGGCTTCTATACGAATTTGCCCACCAACTGACCATTGGTTCGTGGGTCTTCATCCCATCATAAGATATTGTTCCAACATCATTCCAAACATGTTGAACACTTAGTTTGGTTGTTCATAGATGTCATTCCTTCTCGTCCAAGCTCAATATCTCTTGATAAAATTCACAGCTTGTCCTATGAACTCGCAAATGTCATTGTGTAACTTGAGTCCTCTTCCGTTGGTCTTCCCAACCAATTTGTTCATCTAACCCTGTACACTAAGTAGACGAATTAGTACAACAAAAGCAAGTTTTGTTGATCATCAAAACCCATAAATAATTTGGAGATTAATTAAGCATTAAACTCAACAATGCGTTTAAGGCTCAACAAAAACACATTATTGATTGAAAACTTTGAAATTGGACTTATTTGAATAAAGGTTTTTCAAATTTGGATTTTTCTGAATTAAGGGGTTTTTTCCCAAGACTTAGGTGAATTAAGTTTCCAAAAGGGGCACTTTCTTGCAATTTTCCCTTATTTTTATCCTGGAAACATCACCGAACGAAACCGGAGGAAAGGAAGAATAAGTTTCTCATATTCTCTTTCATAAACCAAGCTTTGAGTCTATACGAAACAATCTTGGTGATGATGGAATTTGTGTAAACAACTTTTGGTTAGTGCAAGCTTTACATGAATTCTTAGTTTATTGATTTTTATTATTGTTAAGCATGGATTTATGATACAAAGTACACTAATGGAAGTTAAGTTAGTGTAAACCGAACATTATTTTCCACTTATGGAAGTTATGGAATTTTCACAGATAGTTTAATTAATTATTAAGAAGATAATAAATTAAAGGGAACATGGTCGAAAATTTCATATGCTATTGTTTAAGGAATGACCTTGAACCTTGTGTTACAAAATTACAAAAATTACAAGAATTACAGAATTACGGATCAGAGACTCTGAGTTCATTGAACTCATATACAGAGTGTCATGGCCATATTCGTGATCACGATTCGTTCTTGGTATTAGTTGGTCCATAACAGTAAAAGAAAATGAACAGACACGTGCATTTATATGTTATGTGACTGAAATAAACTGTATATATGAATTTGTTATCAATCATGTGCTTACGTGTTATTTGAATATGCTCACTGAGAATGCAACTCACCAAATGCAAATTATTTTTTTCAGTTGATGTTGATAGAAGTTGACTCTACAATGTGTTTTCTACAAATTTTGAAGTATGGATCCAAGGTCGGCCAGCTGATTTCTAATATCAGATATATGTTTTGGTTGGGTTGTAAGAGATATGACCTTGGTCATTTCTGTGGCATATATATGTCTATATAAACTATTGTGTTGAAAATATATTGTATATATGTAAATGCTAGTTATGTTGTCATCAAAATATTATTTTCCATTGTTAAAATACATGCAATATGTGTCAGTGTTATGTGTAAGGGGTGTCACAAACCGATCGGTCCTGTCCGGTTTTAACAACCCAGGACCGTGCTACTATAAATATTTAAATTAAATATATTAAGAAAAATATGATCATAATTTTCAACTCAGAGATTATTTATTGGCTATTTTTTTTTAATAGCT
This sequence comes from Haberlea rhodopensis, assembly GCA_907163345.1. NCBI lineage: Eukaryota > Viridiplantae > Streptophyta > Magnoliopsida > Lamiales > Gesneriaceae > Haberlea > Haberlea rhodopensis. The sequence goes on from CAJQUN010000675.1 coordinate 41,493, forward strand.
ATTACAATTACTGTGGGTGAGAGGACGTAAACTCGAACACGAAACATATAAGTCGTAATTGCAACCGATTCTAGATAGGCTATAAGCCAACGAGCGTGGCTTATTTTTTGGTTACGTGATAAAGGCTCAACAAGAATGATAATACCGTGCATCGATGCAGTAATAAACTGTAATGACAAGGAAAGACAATCATCAAATTTCAAATAAACAAGTAATGCCATGTACGAACAACGAAACATATAACATTGGATGGTTTTTTAATAAATTATTCGAAAAAAAAAAATTGTTTAACAACAAAATAACCAATTTTTTTTGCGACGTCATTTGAGATGACGCCTTCCATATACAATTTTTTTTATATAGAAAACGGTTTCCATACAATTTTTTTATATATAGAATGCACCATCTGAGACGGCACCTTCCGTATAATTTTTTTTTTTATATAGAATGCGAAATCTCAGATGGTGCCTTCAATATAAATATTTATATATCTATTTATATTGAGATGTCGTCATACTATCATCACTCCGTAATTTTGGCATATATCTATTTTCAGTGGATCCCATGTAAGGAAATAATTTTGGCCTATATCTATTTTCAGTGGATACAATGTAAGGAAATAATCTTCTTGACAAATTGATAAAAGTGAGATCGGCCATAATTTTTAGTAACTCAATATTCAATTATTTCATCACATTTATTGTACCACACGGTGCCTAACTCAATATTCAATTATTGCATCTCATCTATTGTTCCTTGTATCTCTTGAAATTAGCTGTTTGAAATTCGAATGGTGTTTGTTAAATATTGCATTGGTTACTCATAACTTATAATTTTTGTTTGAGATATATTAAATTTGAATTTAAACATAATCATTTTAATCTACTTATTATAGTGCATTGATGCATATTTACATACATAATTCTTCCCATTTTTCCAATTTATTTTCGTTATTGTTATTAAAAAAGACATTATACTTTTCATTTATATTTTGAACAAAGTTGTACTCACAATTTCGATGCCCTCAAACTGTACCAGTAGACCCGACCACGGTTCAGAACCGTCGGTTTAGACGGTTCAGAACCGCCGGTTAGACGGTTCAAAAAACATCGACCCTTAACCTTAACCTTCCTTGACGGTTACGGTTACGGTTCATGAACCGCCGGTTACGGTTACGGTTCCGGTTACGGTTAACCAACGGTTACGGTTACGGTTTGACCCTTATTTTTTTAAACAAAATTAAAATATTATTAAAATTTGAAATAAAGTGTAAAAAGTGTATGAATGTGTTTTCATCCATGGATTAAACATAAAATAACGTAAAATAAATTTAAGCACAGATAATCAAATTGTGTAAGATATATTTGTTTGGTCAATATATATATTATAACACTATATTTAGATCAACAACGCTCTTATTTCATAGTAGTTGAAGCTAATTATTAAAGTTTGAGGTCATTAGTTCAAATATACACCATAACATATATTTTAAATTTAAAAATATAAAAAAAATTAAATAAACCCTTGAACCGCCGGTTAACCGACGGTTCACGGGTTAGCAAAATCATGACCCTTAACCGGCCCTTCTATAGACGGGCCGGTTACGGTTCCGACCCTTCGAACCGTTGACCCGGTTAACCAGCCCGTTGACCACTGGCCGGTTTCGGGCCGGTTCAGGGTCGATGATGACCCTTGGTCGAGTCTATGTACCACGTTCTTAATACATAATTGGTCACTTTATATTTTATCAGATAATTAATTAGCACATATTTAACATATATATAATATACATATGAGATCACGCCTTCTATATATAAAAATTTTTATATGGAATACGCCATTATAGATGTCGCATTCTATATAAAAAAATTTATATGTAAGACGCTATCTTAGATTAATCAAAATAGGATTTCATATTTTGATTAATAATAATAAGGTTTAATTTTATGGAATAATAATTTGTGTAAATCAATCGCATGATTCATACTTGAAATTGACTTTATGACTACGATTTATATAGAAAGTGTCATCTTAGATGGCTAAGATGACGCCTTCTATAAATAAATAAAAAATTATATAGAAGGCGCCATCTGAGATGACGCCTTCTGTATATAATTTTTTTTATATAGAAGACGCCATATCAGATGACCCATTTTATATATATAAAAAATTATATTGAATGCGCTATCTCAGATGGCGCCTTCAATCACATTTTTTTAAAAAAAATTTGAAGACGTCATATTCGATGACGACTTGGATTACTTTATTAAAGTAACCCAAAATTGATTATTTTGTTAATATATATATATATATATATATATATATATATATATATATATATATATTTGAATATTTATTAAAAATCCCTAACATTGGATGTATGAGATATATTATTTTTTTTTTTTTGAAAGAAATATGATATATATTATATCTTACCTGATTGTAACATACATCATATCATAATGACATGATTTCATTGTATTTCATTTTATATAATAACCTTACTCTTTATTTCTCCTCCATTTTCCAATATTCTTTTGGAATAAACGAATTTTATTGGGGTTTTTTTTTTTTGTTGAATCAATATGTTAATTGAATTATTACATGCATTCGCTACATAAAATGTTTTTTTTAATATTTATATTAGGTTTTTATGTAAAGTACAATGACCTTGAACTAATTTTTTTCCCATCGAAAATATTTATTTTCTTATGTTTTTCTCATAAAAATAAGAATAGTTTAGGGAAGTAATATTTGAAAGAAAAATTGGTACTTTAATAACCATAGTTAAGTACTATATCACTCTATATGAGTTTATTTCATATAATAATATAATATAATATAAATATATTTTGTTAAATCATCCAAAGATATAATAATGTAATACAATATGTCTATTTGATTTGTGTTAAAATTATTTAACTCGAATCAAATTTAAATAGATCCGAAAATATAATATAATATATAATTTCAAATACCTATCAAAGCCTCATGCATGGTTAGTGTCTCATCCGCAGAACGAAGCATTCACTCAAAGACAAACACAAAGCAACCACTCATTTTTCACTCACGAATTGAAAACGATCACACTTCGATGAAATCCAAAGCGCAATATTCTTATCCAAACACGGCAGTATATTTTCACCCACAAGTTATTATTACAATATACAAACAAATACACTATCACTGGTTTCTTTTTGAAAGTTTTTACTGTTAAGTTAGTTAAGAATCAAGAATTATGCTGTCGAAAGACTCGGGAGGCGGCCCGAAGTTGGATCTTCCCGAGGAATTACTGGAGGTTTTGCCAGCCGATCCATTCGAACAGCTCGATGTTGCCCGGAAGATTACCTCCATTGCTCTGTCGACGCGTGTCAACGCACTCGAATCGGAGGTCTCCGTCCTACGCCAGGAGGTGACTGACAAGGACGCCATCATTTCCAACCTCGAATCGCAGATTGAGTCACTCGACGCCTCGCTCAACGAGGCGTCCGATAAGCTCGCTGAAGTTCAGCAGGAAAAGGTTCCGAACACTTGCATAAGTTTTTTACTTCTAGTTCTGCTTTTATATGTTTTAAGGGTTTAATACATCAAAATGATCGAAAAATTGGAGTTATCAGTTGTCTGCTGGTGGTAATAATTATCTTATCTTGTTTGTTTGGATTTGTTAATGTATAGGAAAGCTTGATGAAGGAGAATGTGCAGCTGAGCAATACGGTGAAGAAACTGAATAGGGATGTTACGAAGGTATATGTTTCACTTTTTCGGAGACTTATTGTGAATTATGCGAGATTTAAAGTGGTTCAAATCAACAACTTCGAGTCATTTCTGTTGCAGTTTCTTTCTAGTGTCTGATTTTGGTAGGTTGATTTGTTGGGAAGTTATAAATTCACCGAGAGAACTATCGAAATACGAAGATTGGGCTGTTATATGGTTTAAAAATTCAAACAACTAACTATAGTTTTTTTTGTAAAATATCAAATTCATGGTGCTACAATGGTAAAGTGCCAAACACTTGGTCCTTCAATTGGTCAAGGTGAAGTGATTGGTTCTCAAAAAGTGCAAGTTGGTGCAATTACTATGAGGGTTAATAATTGTCTTTGCTAAGAAATTGATCGAAAAATAGCATTTGAACTGGAGTATAATTTTAGATATTTGAGTTACAATCTTACCACCGTCTATATCTTTTAAAAACGACAACCGCTTGATCCTATCGTTTTGTTTTTCGGGTGAAGTTTGTGAAGTTGAAAATTATTTAATTTCAACTAATTAATGTCAGTCAAAATTTCAGCTTTTTTTTTAGTATCAGTGGAGAAACTTATGAAAATCTGATGCTGCCGGCTATGTATAGTGTACAATTTGCAGCTTCTTTCTTTGCTATTACACTCTGTTAAAGTTAAATAAATGTAGAGGATATACGGTGCTTGATCATTGAGAATTTTGTCTAAACTTTGAATGGTTCGTTTCCTGTTGTTAACGTCTGAATCTTTAACTTATTGGAATCTTGGTGTCAATGTTAATTACTGTGTTCATCCAGAACAAGGTTCTTACAGCTTTTGTCAGTGCAGTTGGAGGGCTTCAGAAAGACACTCATGCGATCTCTACAAGATGAAGAAGACAATCCTGTAAGTGATTAAATTTCTTAATAAGGACATCACATATTTTTCATGCTATTCAGAGCATGAGTATATTTGTGGATATAACGCTGAGATTCTGCCTTAACCAGTCTGCTCACTTTTTCGTTTTTGGTTTAATAGGGAAGTGCTCCTAAGGCTGCTGCAAAATATGTGTCGAGTAATCAAGGTTCGCTATTTTAGTGACTTGTTTCATTGGTTCTTACCCTAAAGGGAGTAGTTCCTCCAAAAAGAAAGGTGTGCTGCTCAAATGCAGCTGCACACTGTATTCTTTAATTAGCAAAAGGTTATGTAACTGCGTATACAAAATGTAAATTTGAAACTTCACCGATTGAAAGACTGAGCAGTTTTTTTATCATAGAAAACTGTTTGTGCTTTTCAATTACTTGTTGAATACCATATATTAATTATACCAAATCTGACTCTACAATATGTTCTTTAATTTCTTACGTATTCATTTGATGATGTTGTTGAAATATTTTAGAGGATGATGCATTGCCACTGCCTAGCAGAACACCTTCCATGCGTAGCCAATTATGTGTTATATCACAGAGTTATTTTTATGCTTTGATTTTCTCAGTGCGTCAATATTGTTTCTAATCATTCTTTTCTGGACATGACAGCTGCAAGGCCACGTGTATCACAGGGCCTGTTGCTAGCATCCCAAACCAGCGCCACACCTCGTTTTACGCCTCCTGGTTCTCCTCCAACTCTATCTGCATCTGCAACTCCAACTAGGACACCCAAGCCATTGTCTCCAAGGCGACACCCGGTTTCATTTACAGCAGCGAGAGGGTTCTATGATGATAAGCCTTCTTCATTGTCTTCTAGGCATTCTAGCAAGTACAGTTCAATATCAGGCTTGGATTCAGGACCACAAACAGGTTAGTGAAAATATCTTCCCCATGTATTATCTCTTTTATTGGTAGGTAAAGGTTATAGAACTGTGCACGCCACTCCGACAGCTCAATCACGTTGTTCTATTTCAAGTTCATCTTACTCAGAATTGCTTGTGATGGCTTGTGGAGTTATATGTAGCAGTTGTTCCTTTTTGTGGGAACTTACTGCTTTTGATCTTCATAATATTTTACCTTGTATGGATTTTTCTTTAGAATTTGCTTGATAAAAGCAGTTCGGTTTTTTAATGACTTTGTTCTTACAACAGGGAGAACCCGTGTTGATGGAAAAGAATTCTTCCGCCAAGTCAGGTACATGGTTCTTCTCCTGAAAAATGGTCGATGAACATTGTGACGGCTCATTATTACATGGAACCACTAACTAGAAACCATTGCCAGTGCTTCTCAGTTTATCATGCCATCACAAAAAATTTACATATTTATCAAGTTTATATGTGCATTTGCCCATGAAGTGATTGGTCCATGATCTTGTGAAAATATGCAATTGAATGGCTATTCCTTTATAGTTTCACCAATGTTTCTAATCTTTACATATTTATCACAACTAGGGGTAGGGGTGTAAACGAACCGAACATGCTCACAAGTTTTTTGAGTCGGCTCGAAAAATATTTGATTCGTATTCGAAATTATCGAACTCGAGCCGAACTCGAACATGTTCGAACTTTTTTCGAGCCGAATTCGAGCTCGGATTACTTTGTTCGATAGTTCACGAGCCGCTTGAGAACTTTAATTTTTATTAATATAATATATTTATATATTAAATAAATATATTTCGAACCTTTCGGGTATTTATTTCGAGTAATAGTTCAAATAGTTCGCGAACATGTTAGAATCTTTTCGAGCCGAACTCGAACTTGAACTTTGATTCGAGCCGAAATCGAGCCAAATTTTTAAAACTATTCGAACTTCGAATCGAACTCGAGCTCAAATATAACTATTTAGAGCCAAATTCGAACCTTAAAATTTCCTTCATATTTGGCTCGATTTGGTTCGTTTACACCCTTACTCACAACTCCGTCGTGGCCGATCCCAAGTCCAGGTACAAAAGGATGGTTGCTTTAGGTAGCAATCCAGCGTAAAACCTTTGACAAATTCTTATGTATTGATCGGGAGAATCCATATAACCGGCCCACTTAGTAGGATAAAGACTTGTTTTATTGATACGTATTTATCTAAATGGTGAAAAACAAACATGGTTAAGTTAGAAAGCTCAAAACGATGAAAATCAGACTTGGTTAAGTCCATAATTCACGTGAGTTATAGTTATTTACAACCTCTACTTTTTTTACACAGTTTTTTTTATTATATCCTTTACTCACGAGAAATGTTTCTTGATTCATCAGAACTCGGTTGTCATACGAGCAGTTTGGGGCGTTTCTAGCAAATGTGAAGGAATTAAATTCCCACAAGCAAACAAAAGAGGTATCACATCATTACTCACGACTTCCATTCTTGCTTTCTTGCATGTATCTTCAAGTATCCCTCTTCTTGATCATAGTTATTCGTTTATCATGTTAGGAAACTTTACGGAAAGCTGATGAAATCTTTGGCCAGGATAACAAAGATCTTTATGTTGTTTTCGAGGGTTTGATCACACGTAATCTCAACTGACTTAATGTATGGATTGGTTTTTTTTTTAATCTTAGATTGATATGTGTAACTATGTCTAATTGTAAAGTGAGTTTATGACTTGATTATCACAAGTGGTTTTAAATTTAAAAAATTGTAATAATATGATATCAAAATACACTTATTCTAAATATGTAACCTCGGTGTTTTAGATAATATAAAATGATTTCACTATAATATTTTGTGGTTACAACATCTCACTTATCTTTCAAAGAGACTAACACTCTAAATATATATGAGAAGAAACATAGCAAATTTTATAGAACACAAGAAAGAAAACTCAATGGAATGAGAGAGCAACTCAATAGGATGGATTCAAATGGCAAGAAATGCATCTATTTATAGGTGTATTTCTTGGTACGAACACATACATGGGAATACAAATATTCTTCAACCATCATGTTCCAATCCTAACATTTAGGCTGCCTAACATTATACCACTTGTTGGTCAATGTTCCAATCCAAATTCAAAGCACATGCACTGTCCAACATTTCTCTCACTTGGAGATTTTATTCAGAACCAAACACATCTCCACACATCCTTTCAAGCTTACTGCACCTCCTGCAAGTGTAAACACATAACCAGTAATAGATTTTCTTTTACCCGGATCACCTGCATAATATGAATCAACATAGCCCCTGATTGTAAATCCGATCCTCCATAACATAGTGCAGCATCTGAGGTACCCTTAATATATCTAATGATCATCTTAACCGAACTCCAATACTCTCGTCCATGATTCGCCATGTACCGACTGACTGTTCCCACTACTTGTGCAATGTTTGGTCTTGTACATATCATGACGAACATTAAACTTCTCACCGTTGATGCATACGGCACTCTAGAAATTTACATCATCTCTGCTTCACTGTTAGGACACATCTCAGAGGATAACTTTAACTAGAAGAGGGGTTCGAAATTGGCTTGAATCTTGCATGTTGAAGCGTTGCAAGATTTTCTTCAAATAATTTCTCTAGGAAAGCCAAATCTTCCTGATACTTCTATCTCGGTGAACTTGCATCCCTATAATCTTGTTTGCCGGTCACAAGTCATTCATATCAAATTCCCTAGCCAATTGTGCATTCATTCTTGGACTCGATCTTTGTTGGGGCCTGCTACCAACATGTCGTCCACATACAACAGCAAAATGATATAATCATCATATGTAAATCTCTTGAAATATGCACAAGGATCTGCATTGAGTCTGTTGTACCCAAGGCTCATGATATAGGAATGAAATCTTTTGTACCAACACATCGGATCATTTTTGAGACCGTATCGAGATTTGTTCAACCTGCAAACCAAGTTCTCTTTGCATTTTTCAGCAAAACCTTCTGGTTGGAGCATATAAATTTCTTCATTTGTCTTATAAAGGCCATGTGATACTTTGATGTAGACTTGGATAGTAAACACTAAGTAAGCTCTCATGAAAGATAGAATCTCGATCTTTCCTAGATAGAACTTCAAGATTCCCAGGAATGGGGTTACACTGATCCCACTTAAATACCAATTTTTCTAGACAGAACCTCCTTAGTCAATAGATATTCTCCTACCACACCAAATCTCCATGAAGAAATATAATTTCACATCTAGCTGTCCTAGATGTAGGTCTATCACCACACATAATGACACTACTACTCCGACTGTTATCGCCGAACCACAGTAGAAAATATTTCATTGAAGCCAATCCCTTCTTTATGGACATTTCCTTCCAACACCAATCTTGACGATATCACTCCACTTGGTTACTATTATCCCGAAGGAGCTCATCGATTAGCGATAGCTTTTCATTCCTCATGGTTATGTAACAAGATCCCAAATTGTATTCCTGTCAAAAGGTTTCCAATTCTTCATGCATGACTATCATCCACAGGGATATAACCGAGCTTTGAGTAGCTGATAAGTGTGATTTTTACACTTAATTTGATATATGATTATGGGTGTTTTTATAGTGATTCCTGGAAAATATTACGCGTTTTGGTATATAATTGTATATTTCAGGAATCCGGGTCCAAATGCTAAAAGATGATGAGAAATGCATAAATGTGACAAGAATTCAAATTGGGTCTCAAGAGTTGAAAAATCGTGCACCGGGATAGAATATGATCGCTTTTATTTTAAACAATTAATTCCAATCTAGCGATTTTAGACCGCAAGTGCACGGTGTCAAGTTTTAGTATAGATAGAAAGATACGGATTGTCGAACCCACAGAGACTAACAAGTAAGTACCAAATAAGATGTCTTTTAACTATATTTAACCTACGATAATAAATTGATAATTAAACTAAACTAAATTAAACTACTCTAATCCAACCAAGTCAATAAAAGTAAACGAGAAAAATCCACAAGAAGATTATCGAGACTTTGGCTCACCAATGTAATTCCCTACAATTCTCGATTGAATATTCAAATATTTCTAAGGTGACGAGTTCTCCCAATTTATCTAATACACTCTCTCGAGCTATATTAAACCTAACACCAAATTGCAGTAAGTAACTCTCGTTCACTTATTTAACAATTCAATGTTGCATAAGATCCATGAAAACTCCTAGCTTTCAATTACTAGAATCTATGGCTATCACGCATGTATTTGACGTCATCTCTCGATCTCGGTCTTAAATCCATGGTATGAGTTATTAATTCAGTATCATAAAATCATCTCTCGATCTCAATTACGATACTAACATCATTCAAAGGTGATCAAACCTCCAAAAGCATGAAGAACATAAAACATACGCAAAGAATTATAAGAATTCAATCATTAAATCATCAAATCGAAGGTTCATAACAAAGGTTCGCCTAGCCTCGATAAATAAAATTAGTTCCTCATAATAAATCAAAACACAACAAAACTAAGAATTTAAAGACAAAGAAAAACTCTCAGCGTCGACTCTGGTTGTAGATCTTCGCTCCTTTTCTTGCTTCCTTCTCGATCGTCTCTTTTTATCGCCTTGTTGGGTTGTTCCAATTCCTAGGATGAATAGGTGAATATGGGTGAAGGTTGAATGGTAGAAGGATGGAGGCTGGACATGAAGTGAAGGAAAGTGAGGGGAGAAGAAGGTGGAGGCGTGTATTATGGATTTTGGGTGAAGAAGGCGTGAGGTTGGGTGGTGAATGGGTATGGAGGTGTGGAGGCTTTTCCTAGGGTTCAAAATCTGATATGGGTTGTGATTTTGTGTATAATATATAGGGAAAAGAATTATGGACTTCCCTATTGCATCCAAACTCTACAAGGAAGGTATTTTAATGAAAACTGCTCGTCCCGATCGATCCGAACAGAAGAGCCGATCGATCGAACCTTCCAGTAAGATTTTCGCTCAATTTTCAGCCTTTCTCGATCGATCGGAAAAGCTTGCTCGATCGATCGGAAATCACAGTAAGTTTCTTCGCCTTTTTCAGCTTCTGGCGAGTTTCGTATTTTGGCCGTAAATTTCTCATACAAACTCCGAATTTGATGAATCAGCTGTCCACGCGAAGATAAGAGAAAGTTATACAACTTTTATATGGACCACATTTCCAAAACATGTCTCGAACATATAGTAATTTGAGGAGAAATGAGCAACATGTGTCTTGGATTCTGGTTTCTTCCTCTTTTCTTCAACTTTATTCATTTTTTCATCATTTTAGCTTGATTTCTTCCCCTTTTATGAATTTCAACATTGATTCCTGAAATAGAGAAATATATACCATAAACCATAAAATTATCCAAGAATCAACACGAAAACATATACATATCATAGCATAAAAACGCGTAATATTCAACCCTATCAACTCCCCCAAACTTATCACTTAATCGTCATCGATTAAGCATTAAAATCACGAGGTAGAGTTCATTCTTGATACTTGAAACAATTATTTCATGACTTATTTTATTCTCAGAAATATCATGCACATATACAAAAGTTGACAAGACATGTTTTCTCCTAATTCAAGCAACATATCTCAAAATCGGAACGTGTGTGTGTGATATAGTCAGTCTCAAGTTTCATGCACATATTCAAGATCAAATCATGTTAATCAACTCAAAGTCGAGATTATCATCAAGTACCCCATAAGCCTATTTTCAAACAACTTCTCCACTAATGATAGTTACTCCCTAGACTTGGATCAAAAGGACTTTTTAAGCTTGTAATGTAAGGCCTTTGGTGTTGGCTTCAAAGAAAAGATAGGATAAGCGCAAAGAAGAGAGTATAATCATTTACAATTCAAATGTTTCGCACACATCGAGCTTCTCTCCTTTTTTCTTTTATAGCCTTGGCCACTTTGGGTCTTATATGTTTATTTTTTTCTTTTCAAGGCTCTTTGTCTATCTTTTTCTTTTCTCATTCATCAATATTTTTCAATAAGCTCATCAGGATATAACAATTTACGTGCATCGAATGGAATTCATTATACTCTCTTAGGGTAAGGATAACTTTTTCATTTAGGCTCAAATAAGGGTAAGTATAATGAGTTTGCCAAGAATGTCGAATGGGGTCTAATTATATGCAATGCATATACCATTCTTTTTTCAATAAAGCTCAATTAGGACACTAGGGATTGATATAGACTAGGTAAGCTTGAAAGGCTCAAACGTGTCAAAGATCGCCTAGATCATTTCCAAGTCAAGTTTGTAACTATAAAATTTCGCCTCAAAGTGTCATCATCAAATAAGTTCTATGATAGCTCTAAGATGCTCAAGACAAATCATCAAGTTCACAACAATTATCACTATTCAACATGCAATCCACAAGATCCTGACTCTCTGTGCTCAAAGTATTCCTCATTCTTGACATGCTAACTCAAATTAGGATACTCATGTACAAGTCCAATTACAAATCAAGTTCATTGCATAGTGAGATCAAAATCCTCATTGAATAGTCACTACTATAATTCATTCTTTTCTCAAGTTTGAACTCATAAAAAAAAATTAGCTCATAATAATCGGACGATTCAAGTGTCATTTAAGCACACAACAAGTGGTTAAAACAAGTAAAACATGCAAGCTACTACTCCCCCAAACTTAAATCAAACATTGCCCTCAATGTTTAAAAGAATCAAAAGGGAAAAAGTGAACTCCCCTGATCAAGACGCTTGCATGAGGGTTGAGGAAGATTTGCTTTTGAAAGCTCCACTGTTGTAGGGGTTCATCGCTCCAACTGAGTACCTAACAAGAGAAGAATGCAAATAAAATAGTCGAGGGGATAAAATATTCTCTAATATTTTACCAAGGGATTAACCATTAAAATGAAGATATTTACGGAGAGACGAGGGGAGAGGCGAGTTACGTGAAGAAAAACAGAAACAGAAGCAAATATATTAGGGAAGTAGCGTACGTGACTTGGACGAAGAGGAAGAGGAGAAAGGTGATCAGAAGAGAGAGAGGGACGAAGATAAAAAGCGACAGAACCAGGGAGTGACGGGAACAGATTGAGGAAGGCGAGATCAGATAAGAGAAGAAACGTGAGGAGAGCCGAGAGTTTCCAGGAGACACACGGGTGAAGGAAAAGGGGCAGCAACGAGAGATTGACGAGGAGAAGAGAGGAGACACACGAAGCAGCAAGAGAAGGAATTCACGTGAGGAAGATTGGTGAAGGATATCATACACGTACAGTGAAACAAAGCGAGAGACGGTGTTACGGATCGACAACGCGATTCAACATCGCTAGTTTATACGTATTTCTAAACTTTGTTTGATTCTATTTAATTTTCTTATGCTTTTGATGTTGAAATACATGATATTGCATTTGATATTGAATATGTTGCTAGGCTAAGTTTGTTATCAAGACTTACGGGATCCTATGTTATGAACCCATGATTTAATTTTAATGTTTTGATTGATTCTTATTTATCTAAGTGCATAGATCATTGTTCTTCATGCTTTTAAGGGTTTGGCCATCCTTGAATGATATTAAATTACAATTGAGATCGAGAGATAAAAATTGGAATTCGATATAGTGATTTATGCCGTGGATTTCAGACTGAGACCGAGAGATGAAGTCAAATACACGTGTGATAGCTATAGATATCTAGTAATCGAAGGCTAGTAGTTTTTATAGATCGTTTTACAATATTAATTGTTCAATAATGGTACGAGAGTGGCTTATTGTTACATTAGTATTAGATTTGTTATAGCCGGACCAAGGTATAACATGTGAATTAGGAAAACTCGTCACCTTAGATTGTTTGAATTAATTCTTAAATAATAGGCGAATTGTGGGGGATTACATAGGTGAACCAAAAGTCTTGATGATTGTCTCTATTGATTTCATTCTCTATCGTTTGTTTGGATTTATTATTGAGTTAATTAGTTAAATTAGTTAATTAGTTATAACCAATTTTCGTAGGCTAAATATAGTTAAACTAGTGGAGTTTGGTACTTATTTCCTAGTCCTCGTGGGATCGACAATCCGTACTTTTTATATCATTATACTAAAAATTGACACCGTGCACTTGCGGTATAGAATCGCTACACTGGAAATAACTGTTTAAAATAAAAGCGATCAGTAGCCTTATAGAAACTCGTTGGCTCACCATTCTCTGTCAGTATGCAACATTGCTTTCATAATCTGAAAGCCAACCTGGTGGTCTCCTCTCTCGAGTTGACTACCAAACTTTGAAAAACTCTGACCCGACTGGATCTTGTTCCTCGTGCTCTGGAGTTGCCTCATAAATTTTTTTCCACCTGAATTGTAGTATCTAAATTATGTGTACCTATGTTTCCCTTTATCATATCTTCCATGCTGATGAAAGGCTTGTGGGCAGTGTGGTCCCACAAATGATACCCCTTCTCATCAACAGATCACAAGAATATATACTTTCAAGTTGTTCTCTCATTTCCCATTTCATCGCCGTGATATCCTTCGATATATCTCAAATATCCACCAAGCAACAATCCTTTCTTGCATCTTCATTTTTCACAGCATGATATTGCTTCAGTTGAACTTTTTTTTATTTCGAACCGCGTCGTCATTCGACAACAATAAAATTGCCTAAAATAAAATCTCAATAAAATCTTTTCTGATATGGAAGAGCCAAAGCTGCAACCACAGAACATACAGAGTTTTTCAAGATTTTAAAATAAGGCTCTGATACCACTTGTTTGCCCCAGGTGCGGCAAAATGAAATGGAAATACCGAAACTGAAGAATAAAATGGACACCACAATTTACGTGAAAAATCCCTAAAAATTATTAGGGTAACAAACCACAGGCAAGATGAAAAGATTATACAATAATATTTTGTGGTTACAACTCTCACTATCTTTCAAAGAGACTCACTCTCAATATATGAGAAAATACATATCAAACTATTATAGAAAACAAGAGAAAACTCAAGTTTGGGATGAGAGAACAACTCAATGGGATGGATTCGAATGGCAAAATGTATCTATTTATAGGTGCATTTCTTGGTATGAACGCATCCATGGGAACACAAATATTCTTCAACTATCATGTTCCAATCCTAACATTTAGGCTGTCTAACATTATACCACTTTCCAGGGCAAATTCAAAGCACATGCACCGTTCAACACAATAACAGAAACAAGGAAATCAAGCACTCAAAATATAATTTTTTTTCTGAAACAAAATACACTTTTTAAAGGCATTTGCAAATAATTTCGTAGTTTATGTTTTAGATTGCTTATTCAAAGCATTTCTATGTTGTTTTTGTTCAAAATTGAAAAATAATAATAATTTTTAAGCAAAAATATTGAATGTTTGATATTTTTTTAAAAAAAATACAGCTTAATGAATCTCAATTTATTATTAAATTTTACACTGCTCAACTTAAAACAGTATCTAATTACTTGTTTCTTGCTTTTAATTTTACGTACTATTTGAGAGAAACAATATAAAAAACAATGAAAAATCCAAAATATGGTTTTTTTTTATACTTTTCAGAAGGAATCCAAAATGCTTCCGTGATTGGAAGCTTGTTGAGTTTGCATGTTGACTTTTTTCTGAATTCTAGTTGAAAAAGAAAGAATTATTAAAAAAAAAAAAAAACGAAGACTTGTTTTGCGGGAGTCCCACAACTTCGAAACGGCGCCGTATTTTGTTTCTTAAAACGGTTTTGTGATTACTCACACGTGTCAATTGTTCATCTTAAGAGATGGCGGATAAGTGGTTGAGAAACAAAACAAACCAACAAACTGAAAATGCCATTAACATGCAATGCAATTTATCTAAAATGGAAATTTTATAATTAGAAATTTGTAAAATATATATGTCATATACAATTTTTTTGGAAGGAAATTATGAAGTATATGCAGTGTAAACTGTGTGAAAAATCAGTATATCAAGTGTTTTGAAAATCGGATCGGACCGATCAGTTCAACAGGTAATCGGTGCTTGATCTGGTCCGATTGACCCTCTAAAACCGCACTGCTAAAAAATTGGTAGGAATCGGACTGAACATGTCAAAAATCGGTTTAACCAGTGAACCGATCGATTGGTTGAACCAGCTGTTTCTTAATTTTTCTTGAAAAAAAATTAATTTTTAATTTTTTGTTAAAATTATAATTCAAATTTTTGTCAAAATTATATTCAAATTTTTGAACAAAATATATTATATATAATTTATTTTTATTGAAATAATTACAAAATAATATTTATGTTTGTATCAAAAAATCCATAAAGGTGCCCTGTATATTATACATAAATATATTTAGTTTCTCATAAATTATAAAAGATGTAAATCGTTTCATAATTTTTTAAATATTTTATTATGATTTTGGGGCTCTTTTTGGACATTATTTGTTATTTTTGAAATATTTTATTCCTTTTCTTTTAGATCAGACATCTGGTTTGATCTGATTATTTTTTTAAGTTTGACATGTTATGTTGGTGTAATGATATTAGTTTTATTGTGAACAACATTAAACTATAAGAAATACATTACATATATTTTATAAAATTAAACTAGATATTATATAATATTGATGTCATTGGTTCAATCTATCGAACCTATAATCAATAAGAGCATCAATTTTTTTCGATCCAATTTTCAAAACACCGAGTATATCCCGTGTAATCGTCGTGTATCCAAGTCGTGTCCAAGGATTGACATAGGAGAAGCCGAATTTTCAGCATGAAGATCTTGCATTTAATGTGGACAACACAGGCCCGCCATTAATCCCATTTTTCGTCATTTTATCATCAATTCTTTCTTTCATTCTGAATTGGAAATTTGACTATGATATTTATCATTGGTTCTTGAGGCACTGTTTTATGCTGTCTTCAAGGAACCATGGAAATTACTCGTGACCCTTTAACTTCCCCACGGTAATCTTAAGTCTTTTCATTTAATTAAGGCAGGTCATAAATTGTATGTATTATGGTAAATGTATATTAATGAAGCGTAAACGTATATTAATATGTTCCATTTTTTTTTCTGGGATCGTATGGATTTTGATGAAGGATTGTTTCTTGCAAATGGTGGAAGGATTCGTTGACCTTTAACTTTGCAATTTTTTGGTTCTTTTTTTCTCATTTTATGGTTATATCCAACAATGTTTGCAATCTTACCCTATTCACTTTTTTCGTGTAATTTTCAGAATTAATGATTTCTGTATATTTTGTGTAAAATTGTTCCGATGTTGGATTAGTGAATATTCTCTAACAGGTTCTCGAATTACAGTGGAAGTGAGAATGCATGCAATGCTGCTGTGGAAAGTTCTGAAGGACAATTTTTTGTGATTGGAAAGAAACTGATATTTTCTGCTTCATCGATTTCTCTTTCTGATGAAGGTACAGTCTTTCATGTTTTGGTTCCTTGTTTTTCCTTGAAATTTCGAGTTTATGTGTTTGCAATCTTGAAACTGCCATTAGAATTGAGAGCTCTAACTGTTGAGGACGAAACAATAGAAGAATGCTCAGTGAGGGAGGAAGTTCATGAGGAGGCAAAGACTGAAACATGTTCCATTACAAGAACTTTAGATTTCGAGGCCGAAACAAGCGAGAAATCCGATTCTCAATGGAAAGGGTTTATTCGAAAACTGAAAAAGGGCCCGACAATGCATTTGCATACTTTTCATCCTACCTTACCTCACCTTCCTTCGATGAAGAAACTCTCGAGGAGAAGAACAAGAAATACACAGAGTTTGCCAGCATTGCCTCCCCATATAGAAGCCGACTTGTATTATTGCTTTGAAACTTCATGGAAGAATTTCTCTCTTTCAGACCTCGAAGAAATAACCGATAACTTTAGCCGTGGTACATGATAAAGAACTAAATGTTCTCATTTTGATGTCTAGAAAATGCATCGTGTTGACAGAATTTTGTTTTCTTTAATGATATTTGGGTAGATAACTTGATTGGAGAGGGAGGATACTCGGAAGTGTACAAGGGACATCTAGGAGACGGTCAACTAATCGCCGTTAAAAGGTTGATTAGGGGAACTCAGGAGGAGATGACCGCGGATTATTTATCCGAGCTAGGCATTCTAGTACATGTTAACCATCCAAATATTGCCAATGTGATTGGTTATGGAGTTGAAGGAGGGATGCACCTTGTTCTTCCTTTGTCACCAAACGGGAGTTTGGCATCTTTGCTTAATGGTTCGTTCTTTCATCTAAATCCAATTTAGGGAGTCTTCGATTTGATTTTTCAAGATTCAAGAATCTTAAAATTTGTAAAATATACAGGCAAAAAAGAGATATTGGGATGGAGTGTGCGGTATAATATTGCTCTAGGCATTGCCTCCGGTTTATCGTATCTTCACGAGGGGTGCCAACGAAGAATTATCCACAGAGATATGAAATCTGCCAATATTTTACTCACAGAAGATTTTGAACCTCAGGTTGAGAGATCATGAATAAAAACATTACTTTTACCTTTTAAACGTAAAATTGGATCAGAAGTTTAATTTTGTAAACCTCTTTACTATGTGCTTAATGAATTATTTTGTGCAGATTTCTGATTTTGGTCTCGCAAAATGGCTTCCTGATAACTGGACTCACCTCAATATTTCACAGTTTGAAGGAACTTTTGGGTACGTTGGGCTTATTATGCTAAGTATTAAACTGCTAAAAGCCTAAAACTTTTGAAATTTTGTCAATTTAAGTGTTTATTTTTCCCTCGGCAGCTATCTCGCCCCAGAGCTTTTCCTGCATGGCATAGTCGACGAAAAGACCGATGTTTATGCCTTTGGAGTTCTGTTATTAGAGCTCATTAGTGGCCGGCCTGCTTTAGACGAGTCACACAACAGCGTCGTGATGTGGGTATGCACTACTGCTTCTATAATTCTTGGCCTGGTGATGTAACTCTTCTTATTTAAACCAAGTAACACTCTTTCATTTTCGGAAAATTGTTAACATCTTACAGGCAAAACCTCTGCTAATCAAGAAAAGCATCGTTGAGCTAGTTGATCCATCACTAGATGGTTCATATGAATCTGATCAGATAAGTCGTATGTGTACGGTTGCATCCCTATGTACTGATCAAAATTCAACAGAAAGGCCTCAAATGAGCCAGGCAAGTAACTTATCTTACGAACTCGTTCGGTGTGTTAAGCATAAAACAGTATGATTTGGTACTTAATTCGTGTCAAATGATTCTTTCATGGGAGGCAGGTTGTAAGAATGTTAAAAGGTGATGCCGGGATAACTCAGAGCAAGAAAAAGTTCCAAAAAAGGCCTGCACTCAAGAGGACATGCGGTTTGGAGCTAATTGAGGAGGAAGAATGCAACTCAAACAAATCCGATAACTCGTCGGAACAAGAAAACCAGTGTCTAAATGGTGGTTCTTGAGACAAACTAGCAAAAGACAACTCGATTGAAATTGAGCCTTGTAATGTATATGTATTCTGCCTCAAAGTTGCTCACTACTACCGGGGGATCGTTGTATAGAAGTTCTCCGTAGAATGTTACTAGTTAGATCGTTTAGTAGAACAATAGGGAACGATATATGGTAGAAGTGACTATCTTCATGCGTAGAAAAAAAGAGTAGGATTGGAACAAACATGGGTTACCTTGTTTTTAGTCTCACTTTTAATTGAGTCATTTATTAGGACCAACATCTTCTTTGTTCTTGATTCAACCATACTTACTTTTCTTGTAATCTTGATTCTTGGAGCTCTTGAAAGATAATCTGATGTTGAGGGGAATAGGGATTCAATTGGAAAGGAGAGAATGTGTGCTCTGTAAAGTTGAAGATGAAAATATGAACCACTTTTTTTTCTCTCTTGTATGTACTCAAAAATATCATATCATATCATAATAGACACCAATTATAATGGTACGTGTAGAATAATAACTCTATTATAATCAGGAACAAATCTAGAAGTTTTGTTTTGGGGGTGAGGACAAAAAATAATAACATAAAAATGGATAGAGTTTTTACAAAGGCAGTCAAAATATAATTTTAGGGGGACAAAATAAATTTTTTGGGGGGTAAAATGCAATTTTTGTGGTAAAATATAATTTTTTTTTTAAAAAATTAAAGTAATTTAAAAAAAAATGAGGGGGTCCTAACATATGGGTTCGTCCCTGTTATAATTGTATGACCACAAAATCGTATCAAACTTAATATAGAAAATCCAAAAAATTATTTTAAAACAATATAAATTTTAAAAATAACAAAGTAATCATAATTAAATAACTACTTTTACTAATTATAAAAAAACTTATAAAGATCATCACTATAAGTTTTAATTTTAAAATATTTTATGTAAAATTTACTTAACCCATGAAAGTCTTTTTTTAGAGACACGATAAATTCGTTCATTAGTGCGAAGCTTCATCTGATAGTTCGGAACAAGAATATTGAAAACTCCAGCATGAAGCTTCGCACTAATGAACGAATTTATCGTGTCTCTAAAAAAAAAACTCCAGCATGAATGCAACTCAAACAAATCCGATAACTCGTCGGAACAAGAATATTGAAAACTCCAGCATAAGTCTATGAATATCAGATATTATAACGTTCTTGTAATCACTTCCGAGAATTATACATTTCCATCCATACTGAGATGCCAATTCAATTGCCTCCCCTAATGCCAATGCTCGGCCAGTTTTGCATTTGCAGAGGAAGGGAAATGTTTGCTGATTCAAGCTATTCATTGTCCATTATGGACTCTAGTAGGGATCCCGAAATCTGCTAATTTCCCAGATTTAAATATCGATGCATCGCAATTAATTTTAATAATACCCAGTGGAGGTTTCTGTCAACATGTTGAAGTAGTAAGTGTTAGATGTAAAGTATGGATATTTATGGCATACTTGAATTATCTCAAATAGTCTACTGTGAGATCCATACGTCCTTTCGAATCAAACCTGCATTTGCCTTAATCTTATGTTTCTTTTGATTCCAAAGTGTCCAACATATAGTTAGTGCAAGATGCATGTGGTCTGTGGTCATATTTTCATGCTTTCCAAAGCCAATTCCTCGTGTCTGAGAATGGAGATGAAATATGTTGGTTTGGAATATGTGTACAAGCCCAACAAAGCCTAGCAAACTGACACTTCTTTACAACATGTAACACCGATTCTTCTTTTGTTTGGCAGATATCACAAAACTTATCCTCCACAATATCTAGAGATGTCAAAATGAGCGGACGGTACGAGGCACGGCACGACACGACACGACACGAAGCGGCACGACACGGCCCATTTGGCTCCAGTACTGTGCCAGGCCAAGGGATGTCGGCCCGTGGGCCGGCACGGGCAAGGCACGACACTGTAGTTTGTTTGTTTTTTTTACAAATGTACTTGGCGATCGATCACCAAATGGCAGTAGGTTACAAACGTGCTTGGCGATTGATCACCATATAGTTGGCGATCGATCGCCGAATGGCAGTAGGTTACAAACATGCTTGGTGATCGATCGCCGAAGCACCAACGGTCAAAAAATAGTCGTTCAACGGCCTTTTTTTGTTAATTTTATTTTTTTGGTTGTTATATATAGGTGTGTGTTGAGGAAACATTTTATCCTCTCAATTTCGAAGCACTATATACTTGAAACACTATACTCTTGAACAAATAAGTTCGTCTCACGTTTGCCAATACAAGTACAAGCAACAAAGTCAATACTCCTCCTAGCAAATATTTGGTAACTTTTATATTTGTTGCATTAGATAATTGTAGTCTATATACATAATGGACGATTCATCTTATAATGTGAATTATGATGATGAAATTGATCAATTACAAGAAAATGAAGAAATCACACCAAATATTCGATCATCAACTAGAAGAACTTCAAAAAAAAGAACTAGTAATATATGGCAACTATTCGATGTAGAAAATGTTGAGGGAAAGTTATCAATGTCAGTTGTAAAAAAATGTAAAAAAGATTATGCATATGCTTCTTCTAGTGGTACATGTCATTTACTAAGACACATAGTTAAACATGAAAAAGAACCAACTGATGGCAACCAAACTACTCTTTCACAATTCGGTACTGGTAGTAGTAGTTCAAGTTTAGGTATTTTCACCTATAATGTTGAAAGAGATAGAAGAGAATTAGTTAAATACATAGTATGGGCGGAGAAACCTTTTGTTCAATGGGGGCGAATGCGAAATTCAATAATTATATTCATTTAGGTTTGCAACCTCAACATAAAAGATTTTCAAGAAATACTATTAAATCGGATGCATTCACAATTTTTAATGAATATAAAGCAAATTTAATTACGTATTTTTAGGTAATCTTTCTTCGAAAGTAGCACTAACAAGTGATATTTGGACAACTTATATTGGCAATGCATCATATCTATGTGTTACAGGACATTGGATTGACGATAACTGGGTGTTATATAAAAAAAATTTAGGTTTCAGTAAAATTGTTTGGCCTCATACGGGTGGAGTTATTTCTAATGCCATTATGCAAGTTACTAATGAATATAACATTAGCAATAAAATCTTTTCTATTTCGTTTGATAATGCAACTAATAATACCGTTGCAATTACTATATTAAAAACTTATTTGAAACCAATTTTAAATGGTGATCTTGTTCATATTCGTTGTGCATGTCATATTTTAGATTTGTGTGTGCAAGATGGATTAAAACCACTTGAGCTTCATTTAGAAAAAATAAATACTACTCTTAAATTTCTTAATGGTTCGGTTGCTAGAAAACAAGACTTCAAAAGTTTATGATGCTACTAATTTATTTGTAATTTTCTAGAACCTTTTTATGATGCTTTCAATTTATTTTTGGGCGGTTATTATCCAACTTCTTTGTTATTAAATTAGCGAATGTTTTGCATTACAAAGATGTGATCCGTTTTTTACAGGTATTGTGGAACCAATGGAGTATAAATTTAAAAAAATATTGGAAAACTATTCATATGTTGAATTGCTATCAATTCTGGATCCTAGATTAAAATTATATAGTGTAGAAACTATAATAGAATCTTATTACACCTACATCGCTTATGAAAATGTTAATATTAATCAAGTGAGAGACCGCATTAATAAATGTTTCTTTATATGATTCGTTACATAATTCTAGATCAATTCCAGTAAGAGGAAGTGGTAGTAGTGATGTTAGTAGTAGTAAGGGTTATGTGTGGACAATGTTAAAAAGAAGACAAGACATTACTTCCGCTTCTTCTAGTTCTAGTTCTAATACATCTTCATTTACTAAGCTTCAATTATATCTAAACCAAGCCATAAATTTAAGTGAACAAGAATTAAAAACCTTTGATGTTTTGGCATGGTGGAAAGATAATGCTAGACTTTGGCCAGTACTTTCCATCATGGCACGTGATCTACTAACTCCTCTGATATCCATAGTTCTATCGGAGTCTTGTTTTAGTGCATGTGGAAGAATTATTGATGAAAAAGAAGTAGAATGAAACCAAAGACTGTGAGATGTTTATTCTTTTAAAGGATTGGTTGGATACTGATAGTCGCTTATAAGGTTTGGGAGGACATGATGTTTCTTCGGATTGAAATGAAGAAAACTAGAATATTTTTTTAAACTTTTTTGTAATTTATGATTTTTTTTTGTTGAATGTAATTTGTAGTATTTTAATTCGTAGTCAATAAATTTTTATTTTGCAAGTATATTGTGAAAATCTATATTTATTATACTATTATTAGATTTAAATAATTAAAATTAAACGAAAAAATAATTAAAAAAAATTAAAAAATTGATTTGGGCCGTGCCAGCACGGCACGCCCGAGGCACGACCCATAGGTCACCGGCCTATGGGTCGTGCCGGACCTAGCAAAAACAAAGACGGGTCGTGCCAGGCACAACCCGTCTCTGTTGCTAGCTGTGCCGACCCGACACGACCCATTTGACATCACTAACAATATCTCTCTAAGCCAGAACTTGTAATGTCGGAAGTATTCCACTGCATGCCTTCCAAAAAAAAAGTTTGCATTTATTTGGAATTTTTGCTTTCCATATGAACTTCCATTTTATTTTTTCACCTACTGTACGAAGTAGTTTCAGTGGCCTGAATCAGTTTGTTCGCAAGCGTCGATCAAGATGATATGCGATGTTAATCGCGAACACTCCATACTTTGCAAAATGACAAATCATTTTATCCGGGTAATCGTGGCATTAGTATAGATAGTATGAGTTGCACTTCTTCTTCAAAGAATATTCGCTTGACAAGATCCTCGTTCCATTGTTGATTATTTGGACAGAATAATTCATTAACTGTTGCTTTATCCTGCAGCTCTGTTCTTGGAGAGAAAAATCTGAAGGAGTGAGAGCAACCCATGAAAGTCTTGTACACCAGAAAAATAAATATAGATGGTCACTGGTATATATAAGGTGTGTTTTGGATTGTATAATTTATCCTATCATATCACATGTTTATTTTAAAATAAGTTCAATCAATACTAAATATATTCTTAAATTTACGTGGATAATTAAGCTTTATAATTAGCCTTATTTTATCATAATTTCAATAAGAAATTTAATTAATATTTAAATTAATAATAATAAAATAATAACATTTATAATAGTAACAAATAATGTTATTAATTAGTATTCAAGTACAAAACAGTAATTCATCACATATTCAGATTCACAATCACAATATTAATTATTCAAAAATAAACATAATATTGTTTGTATATTATTATTTCATATTGTAATTGTCTAATAATCAGATTATAGGGTTTTTTAAAAAAATAACCCCAAAAAATTTTTTTTTTAACAAAATAACAATTTAAAAATAGTTAACAAAGTAACCCGAGGCACCAACTGTGTTGACGTCTTCTAATGGATGCCAACTCAGTTAGCGCCTCCTAATTTTATTTATTTTTATGTTGGAGGCGCCAACTCAGTTGGCACCTCCAACATATGTTTTTTTTTTTAAATTTATTTTAATTATTATTATTATTATTTTAGATAAAAAAGTCATACTACATAATCTTTTTTTTCCTCATATTGAACAACTCTAAAGCCCATTATTATTAAAATAAATGTCAAGTCCAAAAATTAATTCAGTGGCACCTGAGAGGAAGAGCTTCCCAACTGAATTCTTGTAGCAATGTACAAATGAACTTATTCAGTCTTCAAACGATAAAGACAATGATAGAACTGGAAGACTGGATCGAACCATTTTACTCAATACAAAGCTATGATGTAGGGACACTGACACGAAGACGACGCGACGCGGACACTGTTACATGGATTTTTAAAATTTACAAGATACGACATCGATAAAAATATAAAAATATATGTGTGTGTCACAACCATGGTTCACTGTCGCGGGAACGGTCACGGCGTGGATTTTCTAAACATAATATTAATTTCATTTAATTAATTATTTTAATTAAAAATAAAATTAACAAACTAAATAAAATATTAATTAAAATAAAAATTAACAAACTAAATAAAATATTTTCATTTTAAGATATAAAATTATTATATATACTTTATTAAAACATAAATTTGTCATATATATTTTTATATTTTTATCGATGTTGTATCCTATAAATTTTAAAAATCCATGTAACCGTGTCCGCGTCGCGTCGTGCCCGTGTCAGTGTCCGTGTATCATAACTTTGTATTGAGTAAAATGGTTCGATCCAGTCTTCCAGTTCTATCGCTGTCTTTAGGGGTGCTTATCGGACCGGGTCGATCCGGACCCGGTCCGAAATCGGAACCGGACTAACCGGTTCCGGTCCGCCCCGGAATCGGTATCAAACCGGTCCGGGCGGTTTTTTAAATCCAAACCGGTAGCACCACGTTCTGGTGATACCGGTTTGGAACCGGTTACATTTGAAAAAAAAAATAATAAAAAATAATTTTTTTTTTTTTGTTCAGCATGGCCGTTGCCATGCTGAACTTTGGCAACGGCTAGAAAGCCGTTGCCAACGTTCAATTTCTTTTTTTTTTTAATTTTTTTGAAATCTATAAATATGTGCATATTTTTCATTCTTCTCACAATTCTATACTTCAATCTCATATTTTCCTCTCAATTGTGCTATCTACAATTTATATATAATAATGGCATCTTCATCTAGCAGCGGCGCTGGTCGTAGCCGTGGTCTCGTCTCGGGCGTCTATCACTGAGTTCATCTTCGGCAATGAATTTTCCCGTACCAATACCTGAGTTAAATGAAAGTTATGATTTTTTTGCTGACCTCAATGTTGGTGGTTCCTCTATGAATGTCGAACCGCAACAACCCGAGCAACTTGTCGAACCTCATGCTGCCCAAGCCCAAGAGAGACAACAAGTGGAGTCATCCGGAGCCACTACAGCAGCGAGTAGACAACCGACTCGTGCCAAAAGAAGTAAGATATGGGATCACTTTGAACTCGATCAAAAAGAAGGTACTAATGAATCTGTTGCAATATGTAAATTATGTAAAATGCAATATTCATATAAAGCTGGTGGTTCCAGTGGAGACAGTGGAACATTTAAAAAACACTTAGTAAAAAAACATAATTTTGATGAGACAACATTACAACCATTAGGTCGAGAAGCAACACAAGCACAAATTAATGTTCTCACTGGCACGAATTTTATTTTAACTGCTGAAATTAACCGTAGGTCACTTGTTAGATATGTGATTAGATGTGAACTACCTTTTATACAAGCTGAACATGCTGGTTTTATTGAATTTGCTTAGTCTATACAACCCATGTTTAAACATATTTCCAAGCACACACTAAAAAGAAATTGTATGGAAGTATTTGTTGAATATAGAAATACATCGTTTGAACATCTTTCTAGTTTGCCTTGTAGGGTTAGCTTAACAACCGATATTTGGACAAATGTAAATTCAGATTCATATCTTGTTGTCACTTGTCATTGGATTGATGATAATTGGTGTATGCAAAAACGGATTTTGTCTTTAGATGAGTTAGATTGTGCACATACTGGTTATGTAATTGCTAAATATGTATTCAACACTTGTAGACATTATGGAATTCAGGATAAGGTATTTTCGATCACATTAGACAATGCAGCGAATAACAATGCTGCGATGCGTGATTTAAAGACCTATCTGAAACCAATGCTTGATGGTGTTTTTTTTTTCATGTTAGATGTGCATGTCATGTGATTAATTTGGCTGTTAAAGTTGGTTATGAGGACAATCACTCAGCATGTATTGACAAAATGAAATACTTCGCTAAATGGTTACGCACGAGCCGTGTAAAGCGCGATTAGAAACAATTATGTTTATCTAATGGTTTAAAGCATCTTCTTTTTTCCATCACCAATAGAAACTAGGTGGAATTCATTGTACAATTTGTTGAATGATATGTTTTTACAAAGATATTTTAACTCCATTTTATAATTCATATCAAATGTCTGATAGCGATGATAGTATTTATTTGACTAATGAGGATTGTGAATTTGTTGAAAATTGTGTATCATTGTTAGGTACTTTCAAAGAAGCGACGGAACGCTTCTCCGGTGTTACTTATCCAACTTCCGTTTATTTTCTTCCTTTAGTATTTAATATGTTTGATAAGTTTATAGAATTTAGAGATGACTATGACTTGCATGCTTTTGTTAGTGCAATGGAAACTAAATTTATAAAATATTGGGAACAAATCCCACACGTGCACTGCATCGCAACATTGCTAGATCCTAGTCAATGTTTACCTTCATTTGAGATCTTTTTTGAATATTATGCTAAATTTTTGGGGAAGGTTGTTGACGATCAAAAGACGTCTACAATGCAATCTCTCCAAAATATGTTTCAATTGTATTATAATCAACAGGCAAGTGAATCATCGCAATAAAGGCCTGCTGAAGAACAACCCCAAGCTCAAACTAAAGGTGGGGGCATCAATTTGCTTAGGATGCTGGGCAGGAAAAAACTTAAGGGAAAATGACCTTCTACTAGCACGTCGACTGAGTTGCAAATTTATCTGAATTATCAATTTGTAACGGAAGACAACTTCGACGTGTTACAATGGTGGAAGTCAAATGCGGCACAATTCCCCATCTTAGCCAAAATGGCTAGAGACGTGTATGCGGTACAAGCTTCAAGCGTCGCTTCTGAATCTGCATTCTCAACATGTGGCCGAATTATTGGAGAATACAGAAGTAGTCTCTCTGCTGATTTGTTATGCATGCTCACGTTACTTAAAGATTGGTTTGAAGCAGAATGTAAGAATAGAAGAGTGGGGCGGTTGACGAATTCGTAAACCATTATGACGAGCAAGAAGAAGAGAACGCAAAAACAATACTTATCAATTATGAAGAGTGCTAAACAGCAATATTTTTTTATTTTGATTTTTTAATTGCTATCTATTTACAATTATTTGTATGCATCTATATTATGAAATGAAGAAGGAATATATTGAATTTGTGATGCACGAAAAATTATAAAAAGTAACTGGTGCACGAAAATATAACCTTGGTGCACGAAAATCATAAAAAGTAATTGGTGCACGAAAATCATAAAATGTAACTGGTGCACGAAAATATAACATTGGTGCACGAAAATTATAAAAAATAACTGGTGCACGAAAATTATTAAAAAGTAACTGGTGCACGAAAATTATAAAACAATAACTGGTGCACGAAAATGATAAAAAGTAACTGGTGCACGAAAATATAACCTTGGTGCACGAAAATATAACCTTGGTAGTTGGTGTACTAAAATATAACACTGATGCACGAAAATACAACACTGGTGCATGAAAATATAACCTTGGTGCACTAAAATATAACACTGATGCACGAACATACAATCTTGGTGCACTAAAAGTCTAAAAGTCTAAAATATAACACTGATGCACGAAAATTAACACTGGTGCACTAAAATATAACACTGATGCACGAAAATGCAACACTGGTGCACTAACTTTGTGTAAATTTTCGTGCATCAGTAGCTGATCTAATTTCGTGCATCAGTTACTGATTTTTCGTGCATCAGTTACTGATTTTCAATCTTTTCGTGCACCAGTGTTGTATATATATATTTATATACATATATATACACTCTTAGACACATACACACAAACACACACACATACTGGAATTGAAAAAAAAAATCTGGAACATAATGATGAAACGAAAAAAAAATAAATAAGAAAACGGACTGGTACGGCCCGGAACCGGTCCGAACCGGTTGGAACCGGAACCGATTCGGTTCCTTACCGGACCGGACCGATTCCGACCTTAAATGCCCCGGAACCGGCCGGTTCCGGTCCGATCCGGACGGTTCAGGCCAATAAGCACCCCTAGCTGTCTTTATCGTTTGAAGACTGAATAAGCTCATTTGTATATTGCTACAAGAATTCAGTTGGGAAGCTCTTCCTCTCAGGTCCCACTGAATTAATTTTTGGACTTGACATTTATTTTAAAAATAATAGGCTTTAGAGTTGTTCAATATGATGAAAAAAAAAGATTGTGGTATGACTTTTTTTTTATCTAAAATAATAATAATAATAATTAAAATAAATTATAAAAAAAAAACATAGTTGACGCCTCCAACATAATAACAAAAAATAATATATGTTGGGAGTTGGCGCCTCCAACATAAAAATAAATAAAATTAGGAGGCGCCAACTGAATTGGCGTCTTCTAATAACTGAGTTGGCGTCTTCATTAGAAGACGTCAACCCAGTTGACTTCTAAGGTTATTTAATGAAGACGCCAACCCAGTTGACTTCTAAGGTTACTTTGTTACCTATTTTTAAATTGGATTATTTTATTAAAAAAAAATTTTTTGGGTTATTTTGTTTAAAAACCTCAGATTATATCATATCAAATACAGAATCGTTACATTTCATAGTATTTATTATAAAAAAATGAAGAAATAGAATTGGAAGCAACGTTGTAGAGAATCTGCAATGAAATAAGGCAAGGGCCGTCAAATACAAAACAGCACAAATACCGAGAGCTCAAAAAGCAAAGAAAAAGCAAGTGTAGACTGCAGATTTAAACTGCAAATCACCAGAAACAGGTAAAAATTTCGATCTTTCTCAGTTTCTTACGAACACCAAACACATATATAAATATATATATATATACGTATTTATGTATTTTAGTATTTACAAACAGCCGGTCATATTTTCTACCAACCAGTGCAGCAGTCTGTACAAACGCATTAACTTCACCAAATCCCTTTCAAGATTTTATTATATCCCTCAAGATCTGGGATTACCAACTATCATTATTATTTTGAGACAACGAGCCCTTGTTGGGAGGCGGAAACATGGAGGTGGATCAGGGTTTATTTGATGATGTCTTGAAGGCCTTAGGGCAAGCATGACCATTGGATTGGCACACCCTGTTAGAAAGGAAAAACAATGAAATTGATCTCCATTGATGATCAAAGTAATGAAACAGTAACAAGTATTTTGGGAATCCCCTTTTTGATTAATGAAAAACTCTGAACAACATCTGATCTGTTCTTCTATATATATACAAAGCAGAATTTGAAATATACATGCAAAATGTGACCTAATCCTTACTAACTCTCTCTCTCTCTCCAATCTTTCTGTTATGCCATAACAGATTATTCCATCTGTGAGCATAACAGATATATGCTCTCATTTTCTTCATTGTCTTCTACACGTGTGGATGCCTCACGTTTTCTTCATCTTTTGATACTCCCCCTCAAGATGGATATATATGTTTAATATACCCATCTTGGAAAGTAAGAACATGAATCTTTGACTTGATAATGCTTTGGTGAAAACATCCGCCAACTGATGTTTGGAGGAGACATAAGCAGTTCTAACTATTCCAGCCAAAACCTTTTCTCGGACAAAGTAGCAGTCCAATTCTATATGCTTGGTCCGTTCATGAAACATTGGATTCTTTGTCAAATGTATGGCTGATTGATTGTCGCAAAACAAGGATGTTGGCTGTTTAATGTGAACCCCAAAGTCTGCCAGCATCTTTTGTAACCAAACTATCTCAGAAGTTGTATGTGCTAATGCTCTGTACTCTGCTTCAGCAGAAGATCTAGAGATGGTATTTTGTTTCTTGGACTTCCAGCTGATTAGGGAGTCGCCGAGGAATATACAGAACCCTGTAACAGATCTTCTAGTATCAGGACATGCTCCCCAATCAGAATCACTAAATCCTCGAAGCTCCAGAGAAGAATCTATTGAATAAAATAACCCCTGTCCAATAGAACCTTTTAAATACCTCAAAATCCTATAAGCTGCCAATATATGTTCTTCACTTGGTTTGCTCATAAACTGACTCAAAACATTCACACCGTAAGTGATATCGGGCCTTGTTATTGAAAGGTAAATTAACCTTCCTATTATTCTCCTATATCGAGAAGCATCATCCAGATAATTCTTTGACAAGCTTGACAATTTATGATTCAATTCGATGGGTGTAGCAGAGGGCTTGCAACCAAGTAGACCTGCATCTTCAAGTATCTCAAGAGTATACTTTCTTTGACATATATGAATCCCTTTAGAAGATCTTGCAATTTCCAATCCAAGAAAATACTTCAAATCCCCTAAATCTCTCACTTTGAATTGGCCATGCAGATATTGTTTTATGGAATCAACGAGTTTCATGTCATCACAAGCAATTAAAATATCATCAACATATACCAAAAGAATAATAAAACCTGTTTCATCTTTTCTAGTGAATTGTGAGTAGTCAGATTTGGACTGCTGAAATCCAATGGACAAGAGGGATGTGGTAAATTTTGAATTCCATTGGCGTGAAGCTTGCTTCAAACCATAGAGAGACTTGTGTAATCTACAGACAAGGTTCGAATTTGTTGGATACTCCCCCTTTGGCTGGAATCCAGGAGGAATGTGCATGTAAATTTCTTCATCTAATCCCCCATGAAGAAAAGCATTATGAATGTCCAGCTGATGTAGGTGCCATTTGTTGATTGAAGCCAAAGCCAATAACATCCTGACAGTGGTAATTTTGACCACTGGACTGAAGGTTTCATGATAATCAAAACCCTCTCTTTGCGTGTAACCTTTAGCAACAAGGCGTGCCTTGTGTTTGTCAACAGTCCCATCAGATTTAAGTTTTGTTTTGAGGACATATCTGCATCCTATGGCCTTTTTACCTGGAGGTAAAGGTGTAACAGACCAAGTTTCATTGGTTTCTAAGGCATCAAGTTCTGAAATTATGGCGTCTCTCCAATGTTGAGATTGTATAGCTTCATCATAAGATGAAGGTTCTGTGTGAAGTGATAGAGATAAGGCATAGGTTGTGTGGGTAGGGGAGAGATGATCATAAAGTATTGATGGAAGGGGTGGATGGTAGATGAGTGAGTGTGAGGAGTGGAAGATATTAAGTTACAGTGATAATCTTGGAGGTAAGAATGAGTATTTCTGGATCGAGTGGTTCTTCGTAAAGGGTGTGTAGATTCTGTGGAGTTGGTATTATCAGTGTTATCATGAGTAATAGAGTCTGAATCTGAAGAAGTTGGTAACTCAGATGATTGAGTTGGTAATGAGGGAGGAGGTAATGAAGGTGTTGAGATTGTGTGAAAGATGTCAGTGGGTATATCTGAGTCAGACATGGCTGGTGGTAGAGAGAATGATGAAGGAGGATCATCATCAGTATGTATTGATGATTTGGAAAAAGGGAACATAGTTTCAAAGAAAACTATGTTTCTTGAGATGTGAGTGTCGTGGGTTTCTAAGTTATAAACTTGAAATTTGGAGGAAAACCAATAATCCCATAATTGGTCATCTTTCTTCACGGCTTGATGAACTTGAGAAACAGAATGGGACAACTTCGTAGGAAGGGTGTTGAGTTGATCTTTGGGATTGGTTTCGAATTGATATAATCCATGGCGAGATTTAGCTAGTCCAATCATCATCCCTGAATATATGGCCTGTATGTATCCAAGGTTATGAAAAAATATGAGGCAAATAGATGAGTCCTTGGTTAATTGACTAACGGAAATGAGATTAAAAGTGAAGGATGGCACACAAAGAACATCGGTGAGCACAAGATGATCAGATAAATGAACAATACCTTTGTGAGTGGCTTGAACTTTAGAACCATTAGGAAGATGAATAAAGGTGTTGTGAATGTGAGTAACTGACAAAAACAGAGCTGGAGAACAGATCATGTGATCTGTTGCTCCAGTGTCAATAATCCAGGAGGATGGAGAAGATGTGTTACATTTCGAAAGTGCTGAGAAAATCGAAGAGGATATACCTGCCATGTTGGAGTGATGGGGATGATTCTGAGTGGGTTCAGATTTGGAAGTAGGAGAATGGGCATGATTCTGCTGTACAGCCTCAATATTAAGGAGAGCCATAATTTTCTGAAACTGATCTTGAGAGAATGAGACTTGACTGTCATCCCTGCCTATTTGAGGTTCCTGCAAAACAACATTATTGACCATAGACTGTGACTTATATTTTGGAAACCCAGAAGGACCAGCTTTTGGCTTGGTAAACTTAAAATTTGGAGGAAAACCAATAATCCTATAACAATTTTCACGGGTGTGCCATGGTTTCCCACAATTATCACATGTAATGTCCTTTTTTCTTGGAGGAGGCATTGTGAAAAGCGGCCAAAGCCGAGGACTCCATAGGTGGGGCAAGTGTAGCCTTGACTTGGCGTTGTCTTTCTTCCTGTAACACCATAGAAAAAGTTTGATCCAGAGATGGTGTAGGACTCATTAACAGAATTTGGCCCTTAATACTCTCATATGAGTCATTGAGACCCATCAAAAATTGGAAAACATAATCTGAGATGCGAACGTCTCCAATGGACTTTAAAGCAGCGCAGGTGCGGTGTCCACAGGTACAGCAAGGCAGAGGCCTATAGTTCCTTAATTCCTCCCATAAAGTAGTCAAACGCGTAAAGTATTCATTAATAGACATGGAGCCTTGCATTAAAGAATGAAGT
The DNA here is from genome assembly GCA_907163345.1 of Haberlea rhodopensis. Taxonomy (NCBI): domain Eukaryota; kingdom Viridiplantae; phylum Streptophyta; class Magnoliopsida; order Lamiales; family Gesneriaceae; genus Haberlea; species Haberlea rhodopensis. Next base: position 74,889 of record CAJQUN010000675.1, read on the forward strand.
TGTTGTTGAAGCTGAAAAATCCTGATATTATCAGGTTGAGAGAAACGGGTTTTGAGCTTGTCCCAGACTTCCTTAGCAGAGTTGATGTAAAGAACATTTGAGGCAATCTCTTTGGAGACTGAGTTGAGGATCCATGAAAGTAAGAGATTATTACATCTTACCCAAGGAACAAATAAAGGATCTGCAATCTCGGGGGTGATAATGCTCCCATCGAGGAATCCCAGTTTATTCTTGATTGACACGGCGAGAGTGAATGCTCGATGCCAAGTAATATAGTTAGGGCCAGAAAGTGGTGGTGAGATGATTACTGTGTTAGTGGTATCACTTGGATGAAGGTAGAAGGGTTGGCTGGGATCCTCAGTAGGCGTGTTATAAGTTCGAACATTTGAGGAAGATGACCCATCTGGTGGCGTAGAAGCCATTGTTGGTGAGTGAAGGTGATGGGAAAAGAACTAAAAAAAAAAAAAAAAATTACAGAAGGTGAAAATGAAAATGGTTTGGCTCTGATACCATGTTAGAAAGGAAAAACAATGAAATTGATCTCCATTGATGATCAAAGTAATGAAACAGTAACAAGTATTTTGGGAATCCCCTTTTTGATTAATGAAAAACTCTGAACAACATCTGATCTGTTCTTCTATATATATACAAAGCAGAATTTGAAATATACATGCAAATTGTGACCTAATCCTAACTAACTCTCTCTCTCTCTCCAATCTTTCTGTTATGCCATAACAGATTATTCCATCTGTGAGCATAACAGATATATGCTCTCATTTTCTTCATTGTCTTCTACACGTGTGGATGCCTCACGTTTTCTTCATCTTTTGATACACCCAACATTTGGATGTTGGATGTGTCGATCCAATGGTTGGGGGTGCCCAAAGGGTAGTGCCCTTAAGGGCACCCCCAACATAACCGTGGATCAGTTGCAAAGGAGTTTTCTTGAATATATTACTGCTTTGTTTCGTGAGGTAACTAACATCATAACATGGGAGAAATATGTAGTTGTTTTGTGACGTTGTTTTATTGGTTTAATATTTTTTTCTTGTTTTTGTTTTGATATGGGTTTTTGGTGGTTGTTTGCAGGGATTCTTGGATGGGCAGTTTAGTAGGTTGCAGCTGCTTCAAGATGAGAATAATCCTGATTTTGTAGTTGAAGTGGCGTCCCTTTTCTTTCAGGATTCTGAAAGACTTCTCAATGATCTTACCAAAGCTTTGTGAGGATTCCTTTCTATGTGTATTTATTTTTCATCATATTTGTGTGTGTAGCAGCATTGCTAGTAGTATGCATGCGTGCATTTCCCCGCACCAAACCCGTGGGGTGAACAGGGCTGTAGCCTCATAGACTCGGAACTTTTTATGTAGATTTTTTACTACGAGATGATTTTTTACTACGAGATTATCTATTTCATTAGTTTCATGTGGCATTTGTGGAGCGAAATATATAAATTTGAGATATTCTTCCACCTAATACATTAATCTGTTAGCTATTGGCCTCTTAAGTGCAAGAAATAGAGTAATGGTGAGTTTTTTAAAAAAAGAACACGAAAAAACCTTATCCGTTTATGGTGATTTTACTGGTGCAGATATCAGCAGAATGTGGACTTCAAACAGATTGATGCTCATGTTCACCAGCTGAAAGGCAGTAGCTCAAGGTATTTGTAACAAGAAGCAAAATATTTAGAAGGTTTTTCAGATGAAGTATTTTGTTCAATTTTGTTATTTGGTACCATATATTTACAACTTCTACACCATTTTGGAATAACAGAAGAAAAATTACTGGAAGTTTGCTAAGTTTCAGCCTTTCTTCACTCCCATCATTTGACTGGATAAAAGAGGCCTTCCAGTTCATCATGTCAAGGATAGTAGATATATATAATAATATTTGATTTGATTTGAAGTTTCTTTCACCGGGACCGCTGCAAACCTAGTGGCGACGTAGGGTTTCAACCCTAGCGAAGTCTGCTAGGGTTTGTCATCTTCGTGGATCTTTGTCCTTTTTTTTGTTGATTTCATCTCTTCACGGACGGCTTTCCACCTTTGCTGCAATATTTTTTCTGGGCTGGTTTCGTAATTCTTTTCCTGGTTTCGCGATCTGGTTTCACGATTTCTTTTCTCCGTGCACCTTTGTTTTGCGATTTGCAATAGCACATATGGGCCGCGAGATTTCAAGGTTTGCATTCGCGATCTGAGCTGCACGATTTCGCGATCTGCGATATCCGATTATCTAGGGTTTCCCATTTTGGGACTTTGCAATCTGACTCTCATGATTTGTTCTTTCTTCTTATCGGTTATGAGCCTTGTTATGAATTAATCTAATTCATTTACCAATCAAGAATTTACATGGCAAGCCAATGGAATAATATGATCACATAATACATTTAACAACAGAACCCTTCAAGAACTTGAACCAATTGACAGAGTAAATGCGATGAACAATCATATGCGTACAGGAGATTTATCAGCAAAAATGAAAGCACACACAAGATCATACACACAACAGTAAGCATCAATGAAATCAGAAACGAAAACACAGAAAAAAGACACCGAGTTTACGAGGTTCGATCACTAACGATCTACGTCCACTGGAGGAGATTTCCTTGATTTCCTTCGAGTATACCAAGCAATTACATTACATGATTCACTCATATGATTTACAATGAATCCATCTTGAAATCACTCATATCCTATCTCTAAAAAAAAACTCTTGACCATCAATGCCTACTGCCTCTCGATACTCACTGTGCCTTCATTCTTTTTTTTTTCTTTTGTTTTTCTCTCCCTCCTCTTTCTGTTGTGCATCATGTCCCTTGTATAGAGGTGTAAGTTGATCACCTGCATAGCAGGTTAAACCCTTGCCTTAGCCAGTTAACCAGTTATCATGTAACTGCTGTCAATTGCTTTCACATTGCTCTCAATTGCCGTTAATAGCCTCTGGTGCACCTTCAAGCATATGACCCATATTGGATTGAAATAAGTTATATATCTTACAATGTACACCTTATCTACTTATTCAATCCACCATTCATATCCTCAATCAATTGTCCTTTGAATATCGGCTCTGCACCATGGTTCAAACAACTGCACCGATGATCAAGCTGCGGAACAACCGATGGCACAAGGCATATCCGAGATTGAAGCCTACTGCTCATTCTCCAAGAATCGGCAGCTCCACCTGGCTTTAATCTCACCCTCGAAGCTCCACCTCGATCCAAGTATCCTCTTCACTCCAATAGTTTGTACAACACCATTTCTTCTAGGAATTCTTTTCCCATTATCCAATGATGCCAAGAACTCCCCAAGAAACACACAGCCCCTTCCTCAATCTATTGAGTCGTTTCAAGACCGGATATGGATCCCATGTTTTTCCTTGCATCATCACTCTATGCATTGAAAATTCTCTCGTACTGATCTCCAGAAAGAAAAGCGCTGCGTCTCTGATTTTTCTTCTTCCGGAAAAATCAAACTTTGCCCTCTCTTGATGCTGGCTATTTTTTTTTCCCCACAGAAAGAAGCTCTTCTTTCTTGTTTTCTTGATCGCTTTTCCTTTGTCGTGGTCGTTCCCACGGATGACGCCAATTGTTATGAATTAATCTAATTCATTTCCCGATGAAGAAATTACATGGCAAGTCAATGGAATAATATGATCACAGAATACATTTAACAACAAAACCCTTCAAGAACTTGAACCAATTGACAAAGTAAATGCGATGAACAATCATATACGTACAGGAGATTTATCAGCAAAAATGAAAGCACACACAAGATCATACACACGACAGTAATCATCAATGAAATGAGAAACGAAAAACACAAAGAAAAAAGACACCGAGTTGACGTGGTTCGATCACTAACGATCTACGTCCACTGGAGGAGATTTCATTGATTTCCTTCGAGTATACCAAGCAATTACATTACATGATTCTCTCTTTGATTCACTCAGATGATTACAATGAATCCATCTTGAAATCACTCATATCCTTAGCTCTCAAAAAAACTCTTGGCCATCAATGCCTACTACCTCTCGATGCTCACTGTGCCTTCATTCTTTTTTTTTTCTTTTTCTTTTTCTCTCCCTCCACTTTCTGTTGTGGATCATGTCCTTTGTATAGTGGTGTAAGTTGATCACCTGCACAACATGTTAAACCCTTGCCTTAGCCAGTTAACTAGTTACCATGTAACTGTTGTCAATTGCTTTCACATTGCTGTCAATTGCCGTTAATAGCTTCTGGTGCACCTTCAAGCATATGACCCATATTGTTTTGAAATAAGTTATATATCTTACAAGCTTGAATATGAGTTGGAGAGTGTAGTCCACTCATATGATTCCTGCTCGTTTGCATTGAGTTCTGCAAGTTCTTTCTGGTTCTAGGATCATCACATCTCGTGGGTTTCTGATTTGTATGTGCGGATCGGTACTTTTGTCGCGGAGTTTGCGGTGTCCTTGCACGGTAGTTGTTCATTTAGCCTTGCACGGTTGTTGTGCATTTTAGCCTTGAGCGTTGCAGGGTAGTTGTGGTTTGAGCATTGCACGGTTGTTGTGCGTTTGGATCTTGCATGAGTGTTCTGCGTTTATATTTTTGTCGCGGTACAAGACATACTTTCCACAAGTGTTTGCTATGGATTTGACCGACTAGGTGTTAATTCTTCTGAGGCAGATTATTTGGATTGACAATTTGACGTTTTTTTCGGGCAACATCAATTTGAGAGGGCATGTCAAGGATATTAGATATATATTGTTGGAACCGAAGAGGAGGTGAATAAGGTTCCTTGGCTACTTTAGTGTTTTAAAATGAATTTGCAAAAAGTTTAATTTGCGCTGCAGAAGACTAGATGTCAGTCAACAAATAAACAATATGAAGAAATAAATAAATGCGTAATTTAAATAAAGCAATAAAGAACACAAGAATTTGTTATAGAATTTCGGCGATGAATAGCCTAAGTCTCCTCTTCCCGGCTAGAAAACGTCCAACCGAGGTTCCACTAGAAAAACTTTGATCTTGGCCTTAAGGGCTCCAAGTTAGCCACAACACACTCTTCACGAGTCTTCTTGGCCTTAAGGGCTCCAATAGATCAATCTTTGTCTCCTTCACTTGGTTTGTGCCCTCATGACAAATTTGCAATTTGTCCCAAATTTCCTTTGCGGTTGAGCACATCGAGATCCGGTTGTATTCCTTCATATCTAAAGCACAATGCAAAATGTTAATAGCTTTAGCATTTTGAGAAATTAAAATCATATCCGCTCTTGTAAAATCGTCCATTTCTTTGGGAACATTCATTCCCCCAACTTCCTGCAAAGGAATATGTGGACCTTTCACAATAATCTTCCATATGTCATAATCTACGGATTGGATGTATAGAGAAACTTTATTCTTCCAATATCCGTAGTTATCTCCCGTGAAGAGCGGATGTGGATTTGTCGATTGACCTTGAGCAAACTCATTTGCTAGATTAGCCATAAAAGAATTTGATTTAAAAAAAAAAAATCAAAGGGCTCTGATACCGCTTGTTGGAACCGAAGAGGGGGGTGAATGAGGTTCCTTGGCTACTTTAGCGTTTTAAAATGAATTTGCAAAAAGTTGAATTTGCGCTGCGGAATACTAGATGTCAATCAACAAATAAACAATATGAAGAAATAATAAATGCGTAATATAAATAAAGCAATAAAGAACACGAGAATTTGTTATAGAAGTTCGGCGATGAATCGCCTACGTCTCCTATTCCCGGCTAGAAAACGTCCAACCGAGGTTCCACTAGAAAAACTTTGATCTTGGCCTTAAGGGCTCCAAGTTAGCCACAACACACTCTTCACGAGTCTTCTTGGCCTTAAGGGCTCTAAGGATAGCCACACAAAACTCTTCCCGAGTTACCCACACTCTTCACGAGTCTTTTCTTGGCCTTAAGAGCTCCAAGGATAGCCACAACATTGCACCAACTTCACTTGTTGATGACTTATATAATTTTCCAACTTGCGTTGGTGTTGGAGGACCTTACAATAAATCAAATAACACCTTCACGGTGTAACGGCACGAAGAACACAAGCTCTTCACATAAGAAATAAATTACAAACTCCAATACAACACAAATGTATGAAGCTTGCAATGCTAGAATAAATTTGAATGAGCAAAGCTTTCTTGTAGTTTATAGACTTGTTTCTTTTCTTTAAAATGCTCCAAAACATCCATATTTATAGTGTAGGAGGCCCCCAAGGCTCCTACTAGCCGTTGCTACACTTACGGCTTGAATCACTCCTGCATCGCCCCAGCCATTGCCGCGCACAAACGGTCAAAATCTTCATTGATCGCCTCAGGCGATCGATACCAAAAATCAATGCCGTAGCTTCGGTTGCTCAGAAATATTTATCGCCTCAAACGATCACTTCATCGCCTCAAGCGAACTCTGCATCGCCTCAGGCGTTCTCCCCATCGCCTCAGGCGATCTTGCCATGCGCCCGGTCCTCGACGTCGCTTCAGTCGATGTGCGGGGCGAAGTCTTGACTGGCTGCCATCGTCTGGAGCGATGGTCAGCATCGCCTGGGGCGATCTTGGTAGCACGCTTGCCTCACCATCGCCTCTGTCGATGAGCGTGGCGATGCCTCGCCTGGCACCCATCGCCTGGGGCGATTGTCACCATCGCCTGGGGCGATCTGCCCGATGCCTTGCACATTTGACTTCCTTCAAACAATCCACTTTTTAATCAACCAAACATGTACACTAAGTAGACAAATTAGTATAACAAACACAAGTTTTGTTGATCATCAAAACTCATAAATAATTCGGAGATAAATTAAGTATTAAACTCAACAATGCGTTTAAGGCTCAGCATATATAATAATGTTTGATTTGATATGATATTATTTGAGTTGTAATATAGATTGTAATTAGCAGTTTTGACAGAATCTTAAGGATTCTTAAGCTGAATCTTAGATATGTTATTCTATATAATGGACTAAGTGCTCTATTGAAAGGGTATTGCGTTTAGGGTATTGCGTTTGGTATTGAGATTCACATTTATTAACACACTATAGATCACTTCTCAACACAATTTCTTTCAATTCCATAAATTTCAAGGCCTGATTCTTGAATACCCTTTGTAGAAACATATTCTCATTCATGAACTTTTTAGAGTGAACTTGGCTAAAAAAAAAAGAAATCCGTGGTAAAGGCAAATAAAATAGTCTTCTTCAAAAAAGATCTACCTAATATATTATATGACTAGGAATGCGGGTACAAGGGATTCCTCGAAGCTTGTAGAAAAAGAGTATAAACAGGTTTTCTTTTGGTGCTGATAGTTTGTACTATTGATATAACAGCAATGGAGCTCAGCGAGTCAAGAATGTCTGCATTACTTTCCGCAATTGCTGTGATGAGCGAAACATTGAAGCGTCGGAATCTTATTTATTTTCCCTTCCAAGATTACCATATGAAGCAAATCAGATACGGACCGCAACTAGTTTGAAAATGTGAATACTTTGTTAGGTGCCTGAGATGCTTGCAAGATGTTAAGCAGGAGTACTTGCTTGCCAAGACCAAGCTTGAGGCTTTATTTCGGGTGTGTCTTTGATCTCTTCAATTTTTCAAGAAAAAGATGTTTTTGAAATAGCACTCTAATCTTGATCACAATCTTTGTGAGACACTTGAAACATTTTACGTTCTTTTAGTTCATCAAATAAGAAACACACTACAGTAGGGAAGATACCAGAATTCTTGATGAGGGCTAGATTAATTCATTCATTTATAATGCATTGATATTGTGAAAGAAGTCAGGATGAGAAATCGAACAAATAACTGCATATGAACCAACAAATTAGGAACTTGACTTCATTTTTTTAATTTCAGTTGGAGCAACAGATTGTTGCTGCTGGTGGAGCAATTCCAATATTGGATGAATTCTCTTAAAAGGACTGTTATTTCATTTCATCTGCTGAGCTATCAAAGCTTATGGGAGTTCTGCTTGTATGTCGAAAGTGATTCTGTTAGCTTCTTGTTCTGATAATCTTTGTTCCATTAAGTTTCTCTGGCTTCTGGTTGTATGATCATATATGCTATGTGACTTCTACATTTGAGTTCCCTTTCGATTACGAACAAGAAGTAACAGAAATATGTTTCATATTTCAATTTTATACACATAAATTAATGATACGTGCAAACTACATAGTTTCAAAGGTCAGAAGGTATGTGGTCATTTATGTGTGAAACATTAGACAGAATACCATTTGGAACTGAAGTTTTGTGCTGGTATATTTAAGTGGTAATAACCCTTGGAGCTTGCATGTTATAATGTGATTATTAAACAAATTTAATAAACGCGCACAAAAATGAACTTAGCTCAGAAAGTAATATGTCAGTTGAATACAACAGTTAGATCACCTGACGGAGAATTTGAGATCCATTCAGCTACTACCAACTCCTTTCGGAGTTCACTATTCCTATTAGAATATGATGTAAGAGTATAGAGTTAAAAAATAGATATGCATTGTATTCTCTGTATGTTTGTATTAAGCACAATTAACAATTCTTTACAAATGCATCTGCGCCACTGCATGAGATTTCTAACCAGAAACACCAAAAGAATCATTATTTAAAAAATAAAAATAAAAAAGGAGGAAAATTCTATATCCCAAATCTTTTATCTATTGAAAGTTGGCATTTGTGCCAATTTCATTTTGATTATGTGCTCTATTCCATAGTTTTCTCTGCTCTACAAAGCTTCCAATCACAGCAGATTGCTTTTCCTCCCCAAGTTGATTTGCAAAAACGTTGTAATAAGCTAAAGAATCCACATTTTCCAATATTCTTGTCGAATGCCCATTATTTTGGCCAATATTTATTTGTCCATCTTCAGACTCCACACCACTGGCCAAAACTTGAACTCTCTCTACTCCAAATGTAGCATTTAAAACTGAATGATCACCTGCTAAGATTACTGCACCAAGAATTTCCCCCAAAAATGTATCCTGCATAAGGGGAAGAATTCAAAGTTTATCAATTTGACGTGTGATTAAATTCCCAAGTACGAACTGAAGAAATTAGTTTGGGTTTGATGGGTCCTGCCCTATTGACTTCCCTTATTTGTACTGTATGCCAACTATTGGGCAGATAGTTGGCAGGAAGATCCAAAAATTTAGTTGAAAATATTGTTGGATTCACCCATGTTAGGACCCCTTTAAGTTTTCTCCACCATGTATTTTTGGTTACTATGGTGTACACAGGAATTTAGTAGAGGGGCAACTAAATATCATGGGGTCCAACCCTGTTGGGTGCAGTTTTAATTGTTACAGACCATATGCTAAAGTGTTTTTTGACATGTTCTTAACTACCAGAGAGCAGATCCTATATTATAATCAAGGGATGAATAGTTGGATCCGCCGAAGTTGGGGAAGCTCTTTTATACCACATGTTTGTAACTAGGATGAGTTATTTGTAGCCTGTGCAATCTTGAGATCAAACGTCTTGCGAATAAAGCCTCAGGTGTCTTATTCGTAAGTTGAAGACTCTCTAAAATCTTGGCAAATTGGCTAACTTTACGTTGAACTCCAAGCGGTATGAGTGTGATGTTGTGTCCATAACCAAGAACTGTTTTTGCAGCTAAAGGATCAAGAAACATGTTGAGTTCTGCATGTTCATTTGAAGGAATGTTGATCACATTTCCTTTGGTACTGCTCTTGTCGTCGTTTATGTATCCTCCCACTATGAATATATCCTGCAAAAGATCTATAAAATTTCTGAAATCCTAACACCGAGAAAAAAACGATGGATAAAAACTTAATCTGCAAAACTCTAAACATGAACAAAACACAACCTTGCCCATAGTGCTGAAATATTAAGCACAAAATTACTAAAATGGATTGCTTTAGCTGCACTTACCTGAATAAATGATTTTGAGTTCTCGTCTGACAGAATAATGTTAGCAATGTTTGTCAAAGGCCCGTTTGTCAAAATGGTTACTTTAGATTGTGACTTCAGTGATTCGACTACGGATCGCCATATTTCAAGAGCTAGTGGCTGTCTAAGTTCAGGATGATCTGTGTCTCGAGGAGCTCCAAATTTCACAGAATTTTCTGCTGTATATCTTAAAAGAAAATTATCAAAGATTCACATTTAAATGTATTTGGCAAATAATCATCATATTAAATGATAATGTAAACAACAAAGATCATCTTGCTCATAAGCTACATCACTGGTCAAACGGGTAGGTCCTTTCCATAGCTATTAGAGGCGTAAGAACGTGCATAGGTATCATAGAACTTGCATGTAAGGTAAGTCATGGGACTCATCCAAATGAGGTATATACAAATTGAATAATACAGATATCTATGAATCAAAGTGAGAAAATGATCAACTGTTATCTTAATAACTATGATCAACCCTTTATATTTTGTAAAGATTTTTCTAACATTACTAGCTTTTATCTTTCCAACGCACTAAGCTTCAATGCAACCTAGTTCATATTGTTAGAAGTGAAGAGAATAGATAATTAAAAACCTTCGAGGGCTTCGAGGTAAATCACGAGCCAAGCCATACAATGTGTCAGAATCAAGGAAGCCCCCACTTCCGTGCGGAATGGCTCTATTGTAGTTGCAACCTCCAACGGCTGAGAAAATAGGATCCGATTGATTCAGCGGGAACATGTCACCCAATCCAACCAGAACATCGTCTCGACCCATCATGTGCAGCAAATCATAGATAACATCTATGGTTGCTGCGTTTGCCCATCCAGTTGGTGTCACTAATATTGCCTGGATTTCACAACACCAAATCCACACTTTGTAACACATTATTTTTACTGGATATGAGTTTTCCTATTTATGTGCACTTCTATTTTTAAAAAGTGAGCATTTCCATCCATAAAAATGCACGGGTCCGTCGAAATTCCTAGAGCAAGTGTAGTGTATTAGTTGAGGGACTCGTGGAATAATTTGTGGAAGTGGGGAAAAAGCATGCAATACGTCACCTTAAGATTTGTAACTTCTATAGGCAACTTGAGGAGATAAAGGAGAGCTAAGAAATCTCCAGCACTCATATCCATGTCAAAAATAACGTTCTTCCCAAGCTGTTTACCCTTCAAATCTGGTTCGTACAAAACTTCTCTATAGTCAAGAAACTGTGTCGTGAAATTGAACCGCCCGCTTTGTTGAGGTCGGTTTACTACCTGCAATCAAGATCATCTTTCATTAAACGTCAATATAATGTAACATGACATGAATATGATGAATTTAAGGTGTCACAAAATGTATAGATCAAGTTTACATCAAGAAAACTTCTGAAATATTCTCTGCTCAGAGGACTGGTTCTGTCACGGTTTGGCTTGGCTCGTATGGCAACAAGAACACGAACACCTTCTCCACCAGTCACTTCTGCTGTATAGCCATCCTGTGTGACTTCTTGGAGACGTGTTAGAGACACATAAATCACAGGGAAACTTTAATTTATAAAACTTTGTGAAGAATTGAGATTTTACCTCGCATCTGCCTTTTTGATTCTTGACAATGCAGAATGGATCGCGAAGTCCAGTCTGGACATGGCCGCCATGAACACCGTTTTTCTTTAAATCGAACTTTTGTTTTTTAATGCCGTCAAAGAATGGGTTTGAGCCGTCAGATATTCCATATGGTTCGTTTGAGGTAATCACAGTAATGTTCATAAACTCCATGACAGCAAATTCATTTTCTCCATTATGGTTCTTCTGATTAAGCATTATGGAAGTGGCTACACCGCACAGAAACGAATCCCACGTGAAGTAACTCTGCAGAAGGTGAAGTTTCATTATGTTAAATCTTTAGTTGATACGGTGTCTGAGTTGTAAATTTTAATTATTTACCGTATAGAAATGGTTGTCAAACCAATTATCACGAGCCATTTTCAATGACCTGAATATGTATTGTGCCTCATAAGTCTGTTGATTCTTCTCAAGTTCTTCGAAAAAGTTACGTGAGATGGGGATCGTGTTCATGGCATCTAAAGGAACAAGAGTAACTGGAATGCCAGAATGAATCACCTGTCATGCAATGACTGAAAAAGATCATATAAACTATGTAATAAAGATACTTAGTACATAAGAATTCAAGAAAATTGCTCACATTTTTTTTCTTGAAAATCATAGAGTCTGGCTAAAACAATGGATAAATAAGTGATCTCATCTAAAAGAACCTGATATGCAGCAAAGGGATCTCCAAACATGTTAAACTCTGCATAGGGATTCGAATTGTAATCCGAAAAAAGGTTTCCTTTATCACCACATTGTCGAGGATGACATGATGATTCAGCGGTCATAGGACAGCAACCGGTCGGATTTTTCGACCTCACACCACCACCCATTATGTAAATATGCTCAATATTTTTCTTCAAATGTGGATTACTCATCAGAAAAATACCCAGATTTGTGTTCGCTCCAATCAAAAGTAATGTGATAGGACCAGCAGAAATGTGATCAATCATCACTTGCTGAGCCGTTGGCTGGAGCATAGGCAAATATCTCCTACTGCCCTGGTTTCAGTTCAAGATTTTATCTCACACACATTAATCGATATGGATACATAAAAGCATACCTGTGGAAGAAAGCTTTTTCTGAGGCCAAAATTTGTATCAATGTCTAATCTTCCTCCAAGACCTACTGGTATAGCTTGTCTATACCTGCAATATCCAGCAGTACCATTTCCCTGATGAAACGACCAGATAATATTTACATCAAGATTTGAGATGATGAACGATCAAACTTGAATTTTTGGACATGGATTCATGAAACAGGTGGGAAAATAACCTGTTCAATCATGGGGTGATATCCACCAACATCCGGCAAAATAGTACCATCTTCCAGTATACTGCCTTCACCTCCAACACCAACAGAAATGTCGTCTCTCCCCATCATATAGAGAATGTCGTATAATTGATTTACAGAATGCCCTGCATCAGTCCATGCATTTGTGTTAATAGTAACTGCCTGCACAAGTTTATGGGAGAAAAGAAAAAAATCAACAAATGAACTCTATCACATAAGTCAAAATCAAGAAAATGTAATGTGAGAATTATTGTCAACACATTCAAGTCAATATTTCTGAAACCACTTGTCATGAATTTTATTAGAGGTTTTACAAGTGGGGTGGAAAACTGAATGTCATTCAGTTACAAAAGTCAGATACTTGTTGCACAAAGGGGAGTTAGTCTACGTATATAAATACACAGACAGAGGGCTCAAGAGTGGGCACGTGAATATTGATCGAGAGAGGAAAAACAGAAGGTGCATATCAAGAGATACGTGAGAAATTTTCAAGCTACTGGAGCAAAACAGAATCGAAGGCTTGAGGAAAACCAGGGAGACAAGGCAGAAAGCAATTGGAGAGAATTGATTGAGAGAGTTTTTCATTGTAAATCATAGGAGTGAAAAGCTGGTGCGAATTCTCGGTGGAATATTGTTTTGTATCTTGCATTGGTGATCGTATGATAGTATTGTGTTGTATCTGTTTTTCCTTGAATCTTCAATAATATCATTCCCGTGGAAGTAGGCATTGATTTGGCCGAACCACGTAAAAACTTGGGGTCTTGCGTTCTTCTTTTCTTTGTTCATTTCGTTAATGATTCTTGTTGTGCCTACTCTTGTGTGTATGGATCACTTTACGTGCTGAAATCTGCTGTTATCGTGTGCTTATTCATCACAAGTCATACTGCCATAGTTGTACAAGTTCTGTAATGTTCTATGGAAGTGCACACTGTGATTAGTTTGTTGAATTGGTTGTGCACGTGAGTTTCTTGATCGTGGACTTGAATGGGATTCATTCTTGATCGGGAATTAAGAAAGACTAATTCATAACATGTAACATATGATGAAATCAGAATAAGCACCTCAAAAAGAAAAAAAATAATCAACTATTGTTTTTTCTACTGCAAGTTTGCAACTGCTTAATAAAAGCCAGCTTATATATTAGGCCATACTCTGAAGATTAAAGTCCAAACTCGAAAAGCTAATCTACTGAAATCTAAAATACTAATTCATTTAAGTCGGAGTGTCTCTAAACCTTATAGAATTGTTTGTGGAATCAATATGGGATAGTAGCATTTTTCGCCCGCAAGCGGATTATTGGGTGTTACCCGTGGGCACTTCTTAAGGGAATAGCAACCCTTGGATAGGGATATTTTGACCAATGGTTTGATGTATCCTTAGGGCATTAGGTAGCATCAAACCAACCTCGCAGGCGACAGACGCCCCACCCCACATGGACCTATTATGAACAACTTTCACTCACGTACCGTATTCGCCCCTCAATTCTTTTTTCTTTATGATCCTAATGTGGTGTTTAATTATCACATAATGATTAATTTGCGTAAACAGCGAAAATTTTATTTCAAATTTATTATCAAATGGCCCTAAAAATATTTTTCGCTTTTCGGTAATACATATAATTAATACCAAAATATATATGTATAAAATCATGCCTTCCATTCGTAGACAATACATCGATTATTATTCAGCATCATAATAAAGTCTTTGAAAATGTTATAAGTCAAATACAACATACACGGGGCATACCCCGGTAAATTTATTTTCTTAAAAGTAATACTACTGGGAAATGAAACCCATGCATAAACCTGAGCTCGCTCATCACGGAGCTCGGTTATCTCTAGATGCATCACCGAAAGCATCAGAACCTTGTCTTCCTGCAGGTACTGACCCCCTTTGTGGGGGCTATCATGTCTTTTGTTGTTCGGGCATGATAGGGTTTGCAGGAGGATAAGGCTTTGATGCTTAAGGTGATGCATCTAGAGATAACCGAGATCCGTGATGAGCGAGCTCAGGTTTATGCATGGTTTTCATTTCCCAGTAGTATTACTTTTAAGAAAATAAATTTATCGGGGTATACCCCGTATATGTTATATTTGACTTATAACATTTTCAAAAACTTTAAGTGTTATGTTGATTAATGAATGACGTTGAATACGGAACTATATATATATATATATATATATATATATATATATATATATATATATTTTTTTTTTTGGTATCGTTATATATGTATTATAGAAAAGTGAAAAAATTTAGGACCATTTGACAATAAATTTGTAATAAATCATCCGTTGTTTACGCAAATTAATCATTGTTGATAATTAGACAACACATTAGGATCGGACTCACATCTGTGATACATGCCACATTGTAACACCAGCAGATGGTATCGCCTCTACTCAGTGGGACACCAAATTCTCAAGAAATAAACCCGATGGAGACTTTGAATCCAAAATATTAGTCTTTTATTAAGTGCTAGAGTATACTGGTAAAACAACAGGATACCATTTAAATCTCGTGAAAATTTCATCACCTTGGGCATGATGCTAATAATATCAAATTTCAACCGAAAATCTCACAGCAAAAACAAGTGGTTGAGTTATGTAGCACGAATACCTGCAAATCAAACTCTGATCTGTTAAGCTTCAAAAGATACAACAGAGAAAAGATATCATCTGTATCGACATCTGTATCCAATAGAATCCGACATGGCCGCCGCTCCTCCGCACAATATACGTTGCTTCCAATCAATCCAAACATGACAAATAGGCATATAAATCTCTGTATCATCATCTTTATTACACTGCACAAAAGGCAAGAAATCTTGATTCTTGTCCCGCTCGAAGTAAAGTTTTTTTTTTTTACATCGAAATGAATAACGCGCATCAGCTGGCTTTCCTGGAAAAGAACGACGAATCCCACAAAAAAAAATGAATGAATCGATGATAAGAACTTCATAGATATAAAACTTTTGTACGTACAAAACCATCACATGTATAATCATAGTACCCTTTTCTTGGGACTTTCAAGCATGGAAGAGATTAAAGGAGAGTTGAATCATGATGATTTCAGAAATACAAAAGGAAAGTTTAGTGTGGGTGTGTGTGTTTTTGAAGATCAATGCGCCAATTTCCAAAGAGGCAGAAAGAAGAAATGCTGCAGTGCTAGTTGAAGATTCTCGACGCTAAATGAAACCAGAGAGACTATTAAATGATGGCATGGCGGTATCTTTCGGGGGGAAATTTAGGAAAAAACATAGGAGAGATTTATTAAATGGAAATGAATGCTTATTTGATATACAGTATGTTTGGATGGAAAACTTACCAACAAAATTATATTTTTAAATGTTTTTAGCCAAAATCAAGGAAAACAAAAAATATATTTTGCACTTTTATTTTATTTTTATTTAACAATAAAAAGTTTATTTCAATATTGATCTAAATAATGAAATTTATTCTTTTTTCTGAAAAAGCAACTTAAAAATCCAATAAAATTTCATTATTTTTGTGGAAAATGGTCCACAATGATGGTGGGATTAAAAGTGTTAAATTTTATGGATGGATTTGGGGTTGTTAATGGTGTAATTAATGATTATTATTGTGATGTCATTAGTCAAATATGTTACAAGTACCTTTTAAAAATGGCAACGACTAACAAGTAACGACCTTGTTTGATTTATGTGCAATTAGAGATACCAAAACGTAGACCCGACCACGGTTCAGAATTGTCGGTTCGATGGTTCAAAAATATCAACCATTAACCTTAATTTTTCTAGAAGATTCCAATTACAGTTCATAAACATTTAGTTCCGGTTACGGTTACGGTTTGACCCTTATTTTTTTAAAAAAAAATTAAAAATTATTGTTAAAATTGGAAGAAAAGTGTAAAAGGTATTTGAATATGTTTTCTTCCATGGATTAATCATAAAATGACGTGAAATAAATTCAAGCTCAAATAATCAAAATGTGTAAGATATATTTGTTTGATTAACACATAAATTATAACATTTTATTTAGATCAACAATACTCTTATAGCTTAGTGGTTGAAGCTATTTATTCAAGTTGGATGTCATACATTCAAATCTATACTATAACATATATTTTAAATTTAAAAATGTAAAAAAAAAATATAATAAACCTTGAATCTCCGGTTAACTTATGTTTTAAATTTAAAAATGTAAAAAAAAAATGGAATAAACATTGATCCGTCGGTTAACCAGCGGTTCACGGGTTAGAAAATTATGACCCTTAACCGGCCCGCTTATAGACAGGCCGGTTACGAGTATGACCCATTGAACTGTTGACCTGGTTAACCAATCTGTTGACCACGGGCCGGTTCAGGATATGACCCTTGGTCGGGTCCACCAAAACGGGTCAACACATCCAACACATAACACAAAAGGATCAAGGATGTTTGGGCCTGTCTCCAAATGGGTTGGAATATCTCAACCCAACCCAACCCGAGGCATGTTACATTTAGACGGGTCAAAACGTCAAAAATAAACAATATAATTTTATTAGGTTTTAATGCACTAAAATTATTAAATAAATTTTTATAAACCATATTTTATAAATATAAAATTTATATAAATTAAGTAATTAATTAATAGACTGGCCAACCAGATCTAAACGAGCCCAATCCACAACCCAAACGAACTTATAGGTTGGGTTAGGCCAACTCGATGGCCCTATCAGTTCTGACGGCTCTAATTATATATATATATATATATATATATATATATAGGCAAGGCCACCCTTTGGCAGAAGACAAGTGTCATCCTTGAATAAAAATGAAAAACAAAGTTCACAAAATTGCATTTATCTTCCAAAAATTAAAGTTTGTTCCTCAAAAATCATATTTTGTCCCCCCATAAAATTACATTTAGATCCTCTAAAATAATTTTGCCCTCCGTTTTTAATTTAAACTTTTTTATCCCTCTTACCAAATTTCATGTATCCGATATATATATATATATATATATATATATATATATATATATATATATATATATATATATATATATATATATATGTGTATATGATTGGTCCATGTTAAATTGGAAATTTACTAATTTAAAAGTTGTATATTTTACCATGCATTATATTTTGTGTGGGCTTTATGTTAGGATCAATTTGGGGGTAGGTTGCTAATCCACAACCGAGTGCAATCAACTTGAGCTTCTATAATCGATTAACCATTTGAAAATCATTTTAAAGGCATGCAAGAAAATCAGTTTGGTTGAATCATTTTATAAAACACTTCGTGAGCTACACTTGGGTATCAAGCATATAAAATGCTTCAACAATGCTAACAAAAACAGTAAAGTAAGTAATGCAATAATATAAATACACAAATATTTGTTTATGAAAGTTCGAATGTGGTGTAATCCATCTATATCTCCCATTCTTCCGTCGAATGGAATGATACACTATAAGACTTTGAGTAATACAATCCCGTTATACAACCCCAATTAGGCTAATAATATGGGACATCATCACCTTAATCCTCAAATGATCACATAATTCAGAATTAAACATTTCTCGATTAACAGGATTAAGATAATTTTGATGCTGATCAAAAATTTTCAACATCTATTATTACATTATTCTCACTAAATAATGTACATAACATAATATACATAAGCAAAATCTTCTAGTATGCTTTGATCTTGATAAATCTATCTCTCAGCAGTGAAAGGTAGATTCACAATCCCGACCTCCCATACCTAAGAGTTCCTACAGAACAACCAACATCATGAGTATATAGATGATAGCTATAACCCGTCATCAAATAAAATGCATAAATATGGTATTGAAAAATACTTCATGTATTTCATGCATTGAATTACTCCTCATTGGTTGTTCATATACATACATCAAATCACAATACACTAATATGTCATGACATGTCTCATTTCTTCATCCTGTTATAACGGGAGATATATGTATTGCCTTCCTACTCAATATGTCAGTCGCTCAGCCTTCACATCTTCATATTAGCAGCACATATAATATTTTCAGTCCTTTCATTATAACAACATTATCTCATGCCTCAATAGCATCCAATCATCAATGATATACATACAATCCCACATACGTACATCATATAAATCCTCAATATTTGTACATCAACACGTACATGTTGTCCTTTTCAAAATATAGAAGATCATGAGTTACTGATTAACCTCCTATCTGCCCTGTTCCTTGGAGAGAAATTTGTAGAGATTTAGTGTGTGTATTTAGGTGAATTGAGAGATTTTATTCAGACATGCCTTCTTATATGTAAAAAATCATGTAAAAAATAAATCCATGTGTTCTATCATAATTGGTTCAACCCAAACCCGAGTCCATAATATACTATGTTTAACTCATAATTACAAAATCAATTAAATCACATACATGGATTATTTCTAGACATCACAAATACCACAAAGATAGCTGTTGGAATCGAAGAGGGGGGTGAATGAGATTCCTTGGCTACTTTAGCGTTTTAAAATGAGTTTGCAAAACTAAAAGAGTTTGCGCTTGCGGAAGGCTTAAGTCAATCGATAAATAAAATAAAATAAGAAGTAAACAAATAAATAAATACGTAAAGAAATAAAGCGGTAAATGACAAGGATATTTGTTATAGAAGTTCGGCGATGAATCGCCTACGTCTCCTCTTCCCGGTTAGATAACCTCCAACCGAGGTTCCACTAGAATAAATGATCTTGGCCTTGAGGGCTCCAAGTTAGCCACAACCCAATTCTTCCAGAGTTTACAAAGCTCTTCCAGAGCACAATACTCTTCACGAGTACACAAAGCTCTTCACGAGCTACCAACACTCTTCACGAGTCTTCTTGGCCTTAAGGGCTCCAAGGATAGCCACAACACATGCACCAACTTTACTTGTTGGCGACTTTACAATTTACCAACTTGCTTTGGTGTTGGAGGACCTTACAATAACTCAACACACACCTTCACGGTGTACCAACACGAAGAAAACAAGACTCTATCAAAATAAAAGAATTACAAGCTCCAATACAACAATAATGTATGGAGATTGCAAAGCTATTTGAAATTTGAATTGGCAAAGCTATGATGAAGTTTGTAGGCTTGTTTCTTGTCTTCAAAATGCTCCAAAACATCCATATTTATAGTGTAGGAGTCCCTCTAGGCTCCTACTAGCCGTTGCTAAACATAAGGCTGAAATCACTCCTCGATCGCCTCGGACATCGCCTCGGGCGATCTCCATCGCCACCCTTTAACGGTCAAATCTGGCCCAGATCGCGTCGGGCGATCTCCCCACCTGGGGCGATCATCAATGATAAACAAGGCCGTAGGTAAAGTTCTGATCGCCTTCCGTGCATCGCCTGGGGCGATCGCCCTCAAAAAATGGCCTAGGAAGCATTCTGGATCGCCTGGGGCGAGCTTGACCATCGCCTGGGGCGATCTGATTGCCAGCGTGCACACCGTGCCATCGCTTCAGTCGATGGTGCGCAACATGGCTCGGATCGCCTCAAACTATGGCTCGGATCGCCTCATACTATCTCCCAGATTTCAACACTCTCAAACTTTGTACTTTTCGACCATCTTAAGCTCGTTTCTGGGACAAGTGGTAAACATTAAAGTTGTAGCCCTTCCTCTTATCTAGATGTGGACAAAATTTCATTGCATTTAATTAATTTATGAAGACGTTATGCCCAAAATGCTACAGTCGCTCAAACCTTGCTACAATCTGCACTTGTTATGACTTCCATGACATTTTGCTCCATGATGCAATCCGAATTGGACTGAGATGTTTGAATATGAAATCTAGCATATTGAGTTGGATTTCCAACCTCTTTGGATTCACATTGTTCGGAGCATTGATCCAAGATATATAATCAAAACATTGCACTGCGCTCCAATTGGCTTCTAAACGAATTTGCCCACCAACGGACCATTGGTTTGTGGGTCTTCATCCCATCATAAGAAATTGTTCCAACATCATTCCACACATTAAATTGGTTGTTCATAGATGTCATTCCTTCTCGTCCAAGCTCAATAGATTCCTTGATAAAAATCACCGCTTGTCCTATGAACTCGCATATGTTATTGTATAACTTGGGTTCTCTTCCATTGGTCTTCCCAACCAATTTATCAATATAACCCTGTACACTAAGTAGACATATTAGTACAACAAATGCAAGTTTTGTTGATCATCAAAACCCATAAATAATTCGGAGATAAATTAAGCATTAAACACAACCATGTGTTTAAGGCTCAACAATCTCCCCCTTTTTGATGATCACAAAACTTGATAAACTTGAATATGTAATATGCATGAAATATGAGTAAACAAGACTCCCCCTTAATAATTGCATAGCACATACAAGATTAAACCAAGTAATGCATAAAACAAACAACTCTCCCCCTCAAACCATGCATACAAAAGCTCTCCCCCTCAAACCATGCATGTATAAAGCTTCAAGTTTATCACAAAATTCTCCCCCTTTTTGTGATAATCAAAAAGCACAAAATTCAAATAATCACAAGTATATGTTGACATAAAGTCATATTTTAACACTTTACACATGTTCCTCATCAAGTATGTAATAGCCATAACAAGCATAAGATAAGATCATTTAGAGAAAGACAAACATGCGTTTAAGGCAATCAACAATGAATTCTAAATTTTGCTAAGTGTTCATATGTTCTACCAAGAGTTCATGCATCTATGCCAAAAAAGATAATTCTCAAGCATCATTAGATAAGTTTGTTAAAACATATAATAGCACATTTCCACATAGCAAATTCAAATTTGAATACATGGCATGTCAAGTTACTTACTATAAAAAGATAAGCATACATCATGCATTAAACAATTATGCTAAGGGGTTATGCATTTTACTCCAATGAATATTGAGCTTCATAATTTATTGGTCACAATTAATTTGTGCCAATTAAATTTTGAATTGCTCTTATAACATGTAAAAATAAATTTTACCCTCGATGACAAGAGTTCGTTCTTGTCATTGGTCCAATGCCTCTTGCTTCTTCTATGGTGGTGAACAAGATAAACTCATCCTTTGAGTTGCTTGGCCCTTCATCCTCCTTCCCATGGTTGTTCCTACAAAATAAATTTCCAATAGGAGGATCTTTGGTACCCATTTGATTTTTGGGTCCTAGAGGGTTAGCTTTCTTTGGCACCTTTGGAATCCATTTTCACCTTTTGTTAGGTTGGTATTGGATTCTAGCAAATCTACATTTGTTCTTGGTATGACCCTTTTTACAACAATAGTTACAAGTAGGAGAATCATGCTTAGCATTGGCAAACAAGCTTGAAAATGTTTTTGATTTGCTTGAGAAGCCTAAACCGGCTTTATCAAAGCTACAACGTTGCAAGCCAAGCAATTCATTCATTTTTAAACTCCTTTCACTAAATTTGCAAAATGATACCTTTAAAGAATTTAATTCATTTTTCAATGAATTATTTTCTTCATCTTTCTTAGCAATCTCAAGTTTGAGTAATTAGTTACTCATCTTGGATTTGCCAAGAGCATCTATAAGTTCATGGTAGGAATCTAATAATTCATTAAATGAAGGTACCTCATCGTCGCTTTCATCTCCTTCATCTCCAAGAGCCATTAAACAAAGATTTGTGGCTTCTTCTTCATCGGAGTCGCTATCACTCCACGTGGCTATAAACGCCTTCTTCTTCCCTTTGTCCTCATTCTTCTTCCTAGGACATTTGTTAGCATAATGGCCTTTATCTTGACAATTATAACAAGTTACCTCATTTTTGGATTCTTGTTTGGTAGCATTGGAGGTCTTTGACTTGCTATGTTTGTTGAAGAACTTCTTGAACTTCTTTGTGAACAAGATCATCTATTCATCATCATCGTCTTCTTCATCATCGGAATGGTCTTTCCTTCCAACCAAGGCAATTCCATTTCTTTTGGATCTATCCTCCTCCTTTACTTCTCTCCTTGTTGCAACTTCAAGTTCATGAGTCAACAATGTGCCATGGAGCTCATCAAGGTCATAGGAGGCATTTTCTCCTTTGTTGGACTCAATGATGGCCGTCCTCTTTGCGTCCCATTCTTTAGGCAAGGCTCTTAGTGCTCTCCTCCATATTTGCTTTGGAGGATACTTCTCTCCAAGTTGAGCAAGCTCGTTGATAATTAGGGTGAGCCTCCTAAACATAGAATCCACCTCTTCTCCGGACTCCATCTCAAATGTCTCATATTTGAGTTGTAGAAGATCAATCTTGGTCTCCTTCACTTGATTTGTTCCTTCATGACAAATTTGTAATTTGTCCCATATCTCCTTTGCCGTTGAGCACATCGAGATCCGGTTGTACTCCTTCATATCTAAAGCGCAATGTAAAATATTAATAGCTTTAACATTTTGAGAAATTAAAATCATATCCGCTCTAGTGAAATCGTCCATTTCTTTGGGAGTACTTATTCCCCCAACTTCCTTTAAAGGAATATGTGGACCTTTCACTATGATCTTCCAAAGGTCATAATCTACGGATTGGATATATAGAGAAATTCTATTTTTCCAATACCCGTAGTTATCACCCGTGAAGAGCGGAGGTCTATTTATCGATTGACCTTGAGCAAACTCATTTGCTAGATTAGCCATAAAAAAGATTTGATTTAAAAACAATAATCAAATGGCTCTGATACCACTTGTTGGAATCGAAGAGGGGGGTGAATGAGATTCCTTGGCTACTTTAGCGTTTTAAAATGAGTTTGCAAAACTAAAAGAGTTTGCGCTTGCGGAAGGCTTAAGGCAATCGATAAATAAAATAAAATAAGAAGTAAACAAATAAATAAATACGTAAAGAAATAAAGCGGTAAATGACAAGGATATTTGTTATAGAAGTTCGGCGATGAATCGCCTACGTCTCCTCTTCCCGGTTAGATAACCTCCAACCGGGTTCCACTAGAATAAATGATCTTGGCCTTGAGGGCTCCAAGTTAGCCACAACCCAACTCTTCCCGAGTTTACAAAGCTCTTCCCGAGCACAATACTCTTCACGAGTACACAAAGCTCTTCACGAGCTACCAACACTCTTCACGAGTCTTCTTGGCCTTAAGGGCTCCAAGGATAGCCACAACACATGCACCAACTTTACTTGTTGGCGACTTTACAATTTACCAACTTGCTTTGGTGTTGGAGGACCTTACAATAACTCAACACACACCTTCACGTGTACCAACACGAAGAAAACAAGACTCTATCAAAATAAAAGAATTACAAGCTCCAATACAACAACAATGTATGGAGATTGCAAAGATATTTGAAATTTGAATTGGCAAAGCTTTGATGAAGTTTGTAGGCTTGTTTCTTGTCTTCAAAATGCTCCAAAACATCCATATTTATAGTATAGGAGGCCCCCTAGGCTCCTACTAGCCGTTGCTAAACATAAGGCTGAAATCACTCCTCGATCGCCTCGGACATCGCCTCGGGCGATCTCCATCGCCACCCTTTAACGGTCAAATCTGGCCCAGATCGCGTCGGGCGATCTCCCCATCGCCTGGGGCGATCATCAATGATAAACAAGGCCGTAGGTAAAGTTCTGGATCGCCTCGGGCGTTCCGTGCATCGCCTGGGGCGATCGCCCTCAAAAAAATGGCCTAGGAAGCATTCTGGATCGCCTGGGGCGATCTGATCACCAGCGTGCACACCGTGCCATCACTTCAGTCGATGGTGCGCAACATGGCTCGGATCGCCTCAAACTATGGCTCGGATCGCCTCATACTATCTCCCAGATTTCAACACTCTCAAACTTTGTACTTTTCGACCATCTTAAGCTCGTTTCTGGGACAAGTGGTAAACATAAAAGTTGTAGCCCTTCCTCTTATCTAGGTGTGGACAAAATTCCATTGCATTTCATTAATGTATGAAGAAGTTATGCCCAAAAGTCTTCAGTCGCTCAAACCTTGCTACAATCTGCACTTGTTATGACTTCCATGACATTTTTCTCCATGATGCAATCCGAATTGGACTGAGATGTTGAATATGAAATCTAGAATATTGAGTTGGCTTTCCAACCTCTTTGGATTCACATTGTTCGGAGCATCGAACCAAGAGATATAATCAAAACATTGCACTGCGCTCCAATTGGCTTCTAAACGAATTTGCCCACCAACGGACCATTGGTTTGTGGGTCTTCATCCCATCATAATAAATTGTTCCAACATCATTCCACACATGTTGAACACTTAAATTGGTTGTTCATAGATGTCATTCCTTCTCGTCCAAGCTCAATAGATTCCTTGATAAAAATCATCGCTTGTCTTATGAACTCGCATATGTTATTGTATAACTTGGGTTCTCTTCCATTGGTCTTCCCAACCAATTTATCAATATAACCCTGTACACTAAGTAGACATATTAGTACAACAAATGCAAGTTTTGTTGATCATCAAAACCCATAAATAATTCGGAGATAAATTAAGCATTAAACACAACCATGTGTTTAAGGCTCAACAATAGCCTAAACTCCTAGCTCACACAGATCACACGGAGCATGTTCTTTAACGTCTCACATAGAAAGATCTCACCCAATTGTGATAAATCACCAACTGTTACAATGGTATTCGCTCTTCTATTTTAGCACACAAATACGATTAATAGAGTGAATACAAAGGCACAAATGATCTCGTAGAATATCTGATATGAACTTGAAAGATGTACCAAAAGGTTTGGGGAGTACTCTTCAATTAGCAGATTTTGTCTTTGAAGTTCCCTATTTGAATTACAAGTGGGTTTGCTTTGGTATGTTTGGATTGATCTTCAACCAGCTACTTTTGATCTTCAAGTCTTGTATATATAGCCCCAAATAATGATATATACGTTAAATACAAGAATATAGTTGTTGTAAGAGTTTTGGTAAGTGTCTCGAGCTTGCAACAGTCATATTATGGTTTCTGGGTAATTTCTGGAAGTCTGGTGATTTTGGTTCGGTAGGATAGATCTACTTGCAAAGGATCCAGTAGAGTAAGTCTACCCTATAGAGTAAGTCTACTTGCAAAGGATCCAGTAGAGGATCCCGTAGAGTAAGTCTACTTGCAACAGATCCGATAGAGTAGGTCTGCTGCCAACCTTGCTGTCTGAAGTCTACTGTTATGTTTTCTTGAATATAGTGCTTGATTCGTTAATTTCTGGGATAAGTGATCAACATGAAATTTGTAGCCCTTTGTCTTAGCGTTTCATGGAATCAAAAATTGCTCGATTTCGAGTTCGTGTGAGAGAGTTATGCTTGAAATACGATGTGATACTCATGTTATAAGTCTATTGATTTCATCTGCACAATACGGAATTGCAGAAGCTTTTTGACCATCTTAACATCCGACTCAGTCTTCGACTGCTGAAGTTGACTTATAGGTCTTTGTCTTATCTTTCCAACCCATACTGTATCATTCCATTTTGATAAGGGAGCTGAGATTTATGGCCAACATACCACAGCTGTTATATGTGTGCTGCTGTTTCAGCTTTGCACAAGCAGACTCTTGCAGACACATTTTCGTCATGTAAACCTTCGAATCAGGTCTGCTGGTCTGATTGTAACTTGTAGAGAATTGAGTTGGCTATCCAACCCCTTTAGAATCAGGTCGTTTCAATATCCGAGATATGAGATATGATTGATTTAGTCAGCAGCAGTATGGGTCCAGCAGATGTTGAATTCTCATTTCAGCAACCAAACTCAAAGTCATTTCTTAGCACATCATCAAGCTCTAAAATATCATATATAAACTACACACTTGATTAAATATATTAGCAACACGATAACAAGTTTTTTTAACATCAAAATCAAGATTATCCGGGTTCTAAAAAATCCAACATGTTATATAAAATTTAGATGAGATTATAATCTTCATAATATTTCACAAAATTTAGGTTTCTTTGATGTTATATTTAAGGGTAGCATGATGTTCATTTCGGATTGCAACATGTGTCGCCAAAGTAACCCAAATTAGCATAGTCAATATTATATGTATGGACTGATTTGGAAATTAAACTGAGACGGGAGAGAGAACGATACGGTATATCTTTTATAGAAAATGGAATTTTTTTTTAAATATGTGAATATTAAGCATTTTCAATTCAAGTCGGTACTTAAACATAATACATGAATGCATGTGAAACTTTCAAGAATTACTCTAATTAATTTCGGGTCATGATGCATTTAATGCTATAGACCTATAGTTTTAGATCTTGCTAATTCAATAATTAATTAATACATCATGAAATAATATAGTGTTAATTGTTAAATGTGTTTAGTATTATCATGTGAGGATGGACTAAAAATTTTGTTATTTTGTAATCTTAACAATTATTTGGATTTTTTTTTTTTGCTTTGTTAATTAATGAGACGTAACCCATAAATATATTATATTTCAAAAAAAAAATGAGAAATAGTCATAAATTAGGGTTGAATAAATATTTAAACTTTGTCATTGTGGGAAATATGATTTTTTGGGCTTTTAATGAAAACTTAAGAAATAGAATTTACGACGATAATTACATTATATTGCAACTCATTGGAATCGAACATGTGATCTTTGATCTGATACAAATTATAGGATCAAACACTTTTCATTTACCAAAAATTAAACTAGTAGTAATAGTGTAACTCAAATCTTTTTAAATAGTACAGTAGCTTAAACGTCACGTTTCGATTGCGCTCCATATGAACAATTATTACTTCTCAAATATACATATCCATCTAAACCTAATGGGTATAGAAAGATATAAAAATTTTAAGACCGATAATATCCAATAGATCAACCAAATAGTTTGGGGTTTTTTAATTAAATATTAAAAAAATGATTATCTTAACAAACTAACCGATTTTGAGTTACTTTATTAAAGTAACCTAAGTCATCATCGGAGGTGGCGACTTCATCTGAAGTCGCCATCTCCGATGACGTCTTCAAATTTTTTTTTTAAACAATAATGATTGAAGGCGCCATCGCAATAATGCATTAATCAGTTTGCTCACCCCCTTTCTTCATTCTTCTCCTTTCTTTCCTCTTCCGCTTCAGACAAAATTCTCCCCCATTTTCTCTCAATCTTTCGAAGCTTTTGTGCCTAGTTTCCAAAGTTCTGTGGTTTGTAATTTGTGGAGCATAGTTGTTCTTGCAATTGAGGTCATATTTTTTCCATAATATAAATTTTTGAAAGTTATAGAATTTACATTATTTTATTGTTTGTGTCTGATTTAGTGGTTTGGTAGTTGTTATTTGAAAAGATAGTTATCGTTTGGAGACGAGTGGCGGAGACCGCCAGACAATTTACGGTCAAGTTGGGTTAAGAGAGACGTCTGGTGGCCGTTGGGGGTGTCGATCGGTGTGTGGCGGTGGATGTGGCGTGGTGGCCGACGGTCTTGGCCATGTTTATATTTTTTGATGTAATATTTCAGGATGGGCCTACAGAGAGCACTAGGCCCGATTAACATTCATTTTCTATCATTGCAGTTATCTCATCGATCTGAGAATGTTTAGGCAGGAGATACTGATACAACACTTCGATGCATAAATCATAATAAATATTTTTGGGATCTTTGTCCACTTGATATGCGTATTGTGAGTGTGTTGGACAATATTGGTTTTTATGGTGTTTATATGTGCGGTAAAATTGCCCTTGACTTTCACTTCATCACGGCTTTAGTCGAAAGATGTCGCACTGAAACTCATACGTTCCACTTAAGATCCGGAGAGACAACCATCACCCTGCAAGACATCGCAGTGATATGGGCATTGCCAGTAGATGACATTGTTATCTGGTGTTGATTATGATCCTAGGATACTTGAGTGGTAAGAATATTGTCATATGCTTTTGGGATTTACACCAGATATTGCACACTTTAAAAGTGCAAAGTTGTAGGTATCTGCAATAAGATATCATTTGGAGGATGTTGATTCCTCCGGCAATACTGTAAAGTTATTTTATTTACAGAAGTTAGAGGATATTGATTATGTTAGCAATTAAAGTTGGGTAGTGCCGTGTTGACATATTTGTACCGAGAGTTGTGCTCTTCCTCACAAAAGGGAAAAAAAGGTGATAGGTGGTGCCGCGTTGTCATATTTGTACCGTGAGTTGTGCACAAGCATATATTTCGAACACATAATCTGGTCATTTTTTATTATTTTGAATCATTCGTTCCGTCTTCTTAAGACGTTCTATTTAGTTTTGAAAACCCGAATAATCTTTGTTTTTTATGTTAACAAAACTTGTTATTGTGTTGCTAACATATTTCATCAAGTGTGCAGTTCATAGATGATATCTTACAGCTTGATGATTAGAAAAGAAATAGGTTGAAGAAACATGACCAGTAGATACATCCAGCAGACCTTGAGCGATGCTGACTAAATTGATCATGTGCCGGATCATCTATCGGACTACCAGTAGACCTTGAGTGGTGCTGACTAAATTGATCATCTATCGGACCACAAGCAGGCGACCAGTAGACCTTGGACCAGTAGATGTCGACCAGTAGACACTACAAGTTACTCAACCTACTGATGCACCCAAGACCCAATAGACATTGGACCAGCAGACCTCGAAGCTCCGACCAGTAGAGTTCGACCAACCAATAGATGTCGACCAGTCGACACTACAAGTCACTCAACCTACTGCTGCACCCAAGACCCAGTAGACCTTGGACCAACAGACCTCGAAGATCCGACCATTAGAGTTCGACCAACCAGTAGATGTCGACCAGTAGATGTTTAGCAGTAGACTCAACCAGTAGAGGCTAGCGGACTTCGAACCAGTAGAGGCCAGCAGACTTCGAACCAGTAGAGGTCAACAACTCGATCAGTAGACTTGCAAGTATACCTGCTCTACTGGAACAAATCAGCAGCCTTCCAACAATAGCCCAGAAAGCAGAATATGATCGTTGCAATGTTTGAAAGATTACCAAAACTATCCCAACGGTTATATTCTTGTATCTAACATATATATCATTACTTGGGACTATATATACATGATTTGGAAGCTCAATAACAGCTGATTGAAGTCCAATCCAAGCCTTCCAAAGCAAACTCACTTGGGATTCAATTGGGGAACTTCAAAGACAAAAACTGCTAAATTAAGAGCACCCCCCCAAACCTTTGGCACCTCTTACCTTGTTGTATCAGATTCATTATGGAACCATTTGTGCCTTTGTATTCAGTCTATTCATTGTATTTGTGAGCTAAAATAGAAGAGTGAATACCATTGTAACAGTTTGTGATTCATCATAACTGGATGAGAGGTATTTGTATGTGAGAAATTAAAGAACATATATAGTTGAGTTGCTAGGAGTTCTAGTTGGATGGGAAATTCTCAACTGGATCGGTTTTGTACAAAGAGTTGTATAAATCAAAGTCTTCTAGTGTATCCTTCCATGAGATGGAAGAAGGGGAGACGTAGAAGCGTTGTGCTTCGAACTTCCAGAAACAAATGCTTGTGTTATTTACTTTACTTCATTTATTTATCTTACTGTTTGTACATACTTTTTTGCATATCTTTAAAATGCCTTTCAAATGAGTATTTGGTTTTAGAGCGGGTTATGTCGAGTGTCTTTCGCTCGGTTTTGTAACCGAACTAAATATAATCTCTCGGTGCAATTATTTCAAGAATACAAGCTATTGAAGCTCAAGTTGGTTGAACTCGGGTGTGGAATGACAACCCTACCCCGGAATCGATCCTAACACGTTCAAAAGATATAGCACATCGATCAAAAGTTAACTGCACAATGATGGTGATTTGAAGTCGACGAGCACCTTTCATAAATCCGTATATGCATTTTGACATATTTATGATCATGATACCACAATGATAGCCTATGTCACGAGCAAGAGGCCATTGAGACTTATCAGTACAAATCAAGTAATCAAAAGCTATTGGTTCTGTAACTTTTATCTATTCCATTGTGCTATCAAACTTTCTCAGATGATTTTCTAATCCAGCCGAATTTGAAACGACTATTAAAGTTTGAACAAACATGTCTCAAACAAAATCGATGTACTCCACGCGGGAATTTGAAGTCAGGAATACATTCGGCAACTGTAATAAGGCCCATATGACAGTCAGAAATCAAATAGATACCCTCAGATCCTCTCATAATATGCATGCTAATCATCTCCAAAAACCATCTCCATGACACCAAGTTCTCCTCATCAACGATCACAAATACCAAATGTAAGACTTGATTATTACCGTTCATGGCCACAACAATCAACATCTTATGTTGATATTTTGTATACATAAGTGTTTCATCCACATATATTACCTGGCGGCAACGGCAATGCCGAAATCCTTCTAAACAATAATGGAAGGCCCGGAACATGTAAATTCAAAGTCTTTTCTCTTGGCCTGGCATTGTCAATGTGAACCCACTCAACGACTGTGCCAGGATTCCATTTTTTCAAAGCTCCCCATATAATAAGGCAACTTCTTCACGGAGCTCTCCCCTGTTCCATACACATTCTCAACAGCACGTCGCAAACTAAACCATCATTTTGCATAAGAGATCTCAAAACCATATTTATCTTAACTGTTTGAATTACATACTTTATTTTGTAAGCTGGATCACGGCGAACAATTCCAACTAACAAGCTAGTAATCATGTTTTTGTCCAAATTTGCATGATCGACCGCCAGTTCACTCGAAAGGCAAGTGTGAGAACACTTGTTTATTTTGAATAATCCAACTTCTTTATTCAACGAAGTGTGCAAGTACCATCTACAACGTATATATTCTGTATTGTGTTTCCACACCACTTTCCATAATGTTTTGTAGTCTTGGCTACGCGGTACTCCCTTTTTGCAACACGTACAGAGTAATCCTTTACAGTTGTCTGCAGATGGCCTTTATTTTTGAAGACCATATCTAGATGGATATCCCTTTGGAGTAGTCGTAATAACTCTCACATCTACCTGTTGGAATGTCTACCGAGTCTCCAAATACTTCGGGATGTGTAATTGAGAATAATGGAATTGTTGGATAGAGAACACAAGTATTTTTTTTTGTTTCTGGTACAATAACTTCTATTTATTGTCTGATTGGTATCTCCTCCTCTTGATCCGTAATTGTTTCATACATGACACAAATGTCAACATCATCGTCATCAGCATCATCCTCAGATGGAATCTTTTCTGGTTCAGACTGAGTATCATTTCCCAATTCAGCAAAATTGTCAGCTAGTGGGTCAGGAGCAATACTATCAGCATATATGGATCGTCATCTGGTTATCTACCAGAGATAGTGACTCCTTCTGCAACTACAGACAAAAAAATTACATTTTCTGGAATATAATCATAGTCTTATGGTTCGGTTTTTATGTAAATTTTCAAGCAACTATGACCATATTCTGATCCAATATGACATGTTAAATTATAATCATTATTTATGAGCAAAGTTGTATGTCTTATCCGGAAAAATTTCTGAACATGTGTCTTACATATATTTTCAGAAGGAATAGGTTGCGGTCGATGCCAGTGATATTATATATTTCGTTCAACAATTGCATAGAATTAATTGTGCGATATATTTGTGTACCTCTTGATGGACCACGGTCATATCTAATGGAATCTGAGTCTTGTAATATATTACATCCCCAATACAATAAAATTTGAATCGATATATCTACATAAAAAAAGTAAAAACATTACAAGTAATTAATAAAGTAAGTTTAACAAATTTATATAATATTTGAAGATAATAAAATTTATATAACAAGATTTTTACCTGAAAAACACTTGAAGGACGGCAATTAAGATCAAACGAAATTTGACAATTTCAACGATAAAATCATAGAGAACTCTATAATTGTTGTGTGAATTTGTTTAAGTGGAGAAAATGGAAGGGAATGGTCGGGTAGGCACCACTACAAATGGCGTCTTCATATAAAAAATTATTTTTTTGTTGAAGATGGCGTTTTCTGCAAAAAAAATAAAATATTTTCTTGAAGGTGTCATCTTAGATGGTGCCTTCAATAATTTTTTTTTATTATCAGACTAGAAGAAGTTATTTCAGGTGGCGATTTCAAATGAAGTTGCCACCTGAAATGGTGACTTGAGTCATTTTATTAACATTTTTCAAATTCGATTATTTTGTTAAATAATTTTTTTTTGATTATTTAATTAAAAAACCTGTTTTAGAAAAATAATAATATTGTTGAAAAAAACTTGGCCACGACGACCCACGAAAATCTTTAATGTGATTCTCCTTTGTAGCGAAAGAAAACAAAATCTTGATGCGATCCAATGATGGAACATTCATGCGATTCTTGTCGTGTAACTAGAAACCACGAGATTTTTCCTATTCATCACATTTTTTTTTATTTTCATTTTTGTAACTCCATAGTACCCTGACCTAAACCGATACAAAGGAAGAGAATGAGAGTTATATTAGCTAGTCACTCAATATAAAATATTATCAATTTTTTAATATATGGATTTATGAGAGCGAAATGACGATCGAAGAAGACATGTCTCAAAGTTATACGCAAAGACTTGAAGTGCAAGGAGATTACAAAAGACATGTTGACCGATAGAAACGTTTGGAGAAGACTGACGCATGTGTCCGACCCGATTTGATTCTCTCCATTGTTCATATAGCCTACCATAATTTATTGAGATTAAAAGCTTTGTTGTTGTTGTATGGATCGAATGTATCCATATAGCCGATTCCATTTTAATGAAATAAAGTCTTGATTAATTGATTTTATTTTTATTTTGTACGTCTATTTTCTTTATATGACACATACTGTATTTATTTTGTCAAATTGATGGTTATTATATTTTCGCTAGATAATTAAGTTTTCTTCTTCCTTTTTTTCTTTTTTAATAATTAGTATGGTTAACCACACTAGCCATCATCTTTAACTTAGTTTTATTTTACTTTTAATTGCGTTATTTCATCCATTCAATTATATTCTCAATACGCTTCATATTTATTTATTATTAACTTGCATCAATTTATCCCCATATATTATAAGTTTTACCAATTGTTTACTTTTCTAAAAAATAATTTAAGTAATCTAATACTTTTAAATTACGAGATCGTTAAAAATATATATATTAAACTCATTAATATAAGTTTAGAAAATATGAAACTCAAATAAATAAATAATTAATTGATTTTAAAAATGTGTTTGATTTGAATATTTATTCATACCACTTATTTCCCTTTCACAATAATATTTATAGAAACAGATATAGTTAAATATGTAATAAAAAGTGTGATTGATAATAGACGAGGCGAGGAGGCAAATCGATTCAATTAATAATATCACGAGGTTAATGTATAATAACTATAGTTGAAAACTTTGACTAATTTAGAGTTTATATCAGAGGAGCAAAATTAATAACATAAACGTGGAAGAAAAATGAATTTTTAGGAAGACAAAATATAATTTAATACATTAAAAAAATTTGAGGGACTAGAGGAAATGTATAATCTCCCCTGGCTGAAGAGCACATAATGATTCCATTACAAGGATGGAAGATCAAGTGTGCATTATTACAAATATCAAATTCCTACTATAAGATTTCTCAATCTAGTTTATGAAAAATGTAGGGATTTCATCAACAAGTTATAAATTTATCCACCTTTCCTTTGCTAAATTTATGATAAACTCATAGCTAAATTTATAGTATTTCAATTTCAAAAAAATTCTGTCTTGCTCTCTCTCCGATGGGCTATTGTTTGTTCTTTTCTTGTTTAGGTATTCTCGGACTTGGATTTGGTTTTTCTCTCTCTGTTGGTTGTGGATTTGGTGGGGGGTTTTCGGGGGAGTGATCATTTATACCGTGATTCGGTTGTGTGTGCAGATCTGGTGATGTGACGATGGCGGAGTTGGGGTTGGGCTCGGTTGTCAGTCTGGTTGGATGAGATGCGGATGGCTTGACATCGTTGTTGTTCTCGTGGTTGGGGGCTGTGGTTTAGGTGGGGAGACGGTTCTGGTGGTGCAAGTGGTATTGGTGGTGTCGCTGGTGGTGGTTGTTGTTGGGGCGGTTCTATTGGTGGAGGACTGGTAGAACCCAATTTGGTGTCCCTTCTCTGCTTGTGTTGTTTCTGGGCGGTGGTTGCTCGGCAACCCCACTTCCCGCCATGAGTTGGTTTTGTTGGAATACTCGGCGACTAGGAGATTACCGAGCATTCCTTTGCTCACGGCCTTGGTTTCGTTCGCTTTCTTTTTGCTTACTATATATCCTACTTGCTATTATTATCGGGATTTATATGTTATATTTTGGGGTTTTACCCCTGGAGCTCTTGCCTGTAATGTCATTTTGTTTCACACTAATCCTAGTTGGTGATCTATTGTGTTGAGCTCTTGTTTATGTTTTTTGCCTGGTTTTGTTTTAATGTCCTTTTGGTAGTGGTATTGTAGTAATTGTGCTTCATTGGTGGCGAGGTTTGGCTAGGTTTTGACAGCTGGAGTTAGTGGTTTCATGCCCCAGATAGTGTTTTCTTTTGGTCGTTTCTTTCAGGTTGCGGATTCTGGATTCAGGAATTTGTGCGTTTTGAGTTTGTTATCAGTTAGTATCTTCTGTTTATCCTTTTGTGTACCTTCCGAGAACATGGAAGGCAATTCTCTTCTTCGACTTTGTTGTGGCTTGCGTGGGTTGAGGGGACTCGATTGGCTTCAGTGGTCCTTGACCTTTCCTGTCGCGGTAGTGCACTTCTGCTCAGATGCACAATCCTCATGGATATTTTAGTTAACCTTTACGGGGGTGTTTCTTGGCCATGTGCTGCCCTTATATCTCTAGCTCTGTAACTCTTTGTCGAGCTTTCTTTTCCGGCGTTTGAATGTTTTCTTCTTGTAAACGATGTTCATTATGATGTGTTTTATGTAAAAAAAAAAAAAAAAGATTCAACAATCATCCACTATCACTTGTATCAACAAATATCTATTAAAAATACCAAAAAATAATAAATTAAATTAATTACGACAAATTTATCGCTAAAAATCAAATAAAATATTTTATAATTGAAAAAATTATATATTATAAAAATTGATTGGTTTAGGATTTTTTATCTAACCTTTTGGATCAAATCAATTTATTCGGTTTGATTAATTTTAAATTTGGTGTGGTTTAATATATATTTTTTTATCAGTATTACAACTACAATTTTGAGGAGGAGGAGACTCGATTCCTCACCAATATGAGAGGAATCTGATGACAAATCACCAGGCTAATCTTATATTATCGGTGTGATTCAATTTCTGCTAGCATCTATCAATGAGTACACACGTGCATGGGACATTCAGTGACTTTGGATTCCCAAATGACTCTCAATCGCAATTTGACAATTGCTTGATTATGTGGAAATATGTGTATGCACCTTTAGCCTTACTTATATATAAACTTAATATTAAACATAAAACCTTTTAATAAAAAAAATTTGAAACTAATATACCAACTATTTTAGACCAATCATATTTAGTTCATAAATGGGCCCAAACCGTTCCATACAAGTATTTTTCGTATTCATGTCATAATTATGTTTTTTTGATAAATTTCTCTAGTGAAACTTCATAAAATTTTGATTGTCGAAAAACATAATTTGGTAATGAAACATACTTTTTTTCGAAAAACATAACATAAATTTTTTTATTTTTTTTAAAAAAATTTACAATAATTTCCTTTAGTGGAGAAAGAAATAGCACATTTTAGAAAGTCTTCCCAAAAGTGGTGACGTTTGCTGAGAAATATACAACTGACGAACAAAAGACATCATAATCCGACAGTGATACATGTGAAAAATTTGATGCCTCACTTAATGATAATATTATTGAGGCGATATCAAGTGTCATGTGACATTTTTCAATATGTAACCGACACTTTTGATATTGAAAGACCGTATTACACTTGATAACTCAAAAACATTGTGCTTAGGGTGACGTCAAATAAATCTATGGGTAGTGTCAAATTAGAGTTGACTACTAGACTACACCTATCTTTTCCAATGAATTTTTAGCAACTGAAATATAGATAATAAACATATTTTTAAAATTACATTCATTCTCTAAATATTTTAAAAATCGCGGGATCTACATGTATCTATATAAACAATGGTATATGATAGGGGAAGAGTATTTCTCTGATTGTAGGACCATGCGCTTGTCGGTTTACAAAAAGATATAGCTGGCGTAATCCAAATATTTAAACCATACAGCAACCAAAACACCACGTTTTGATCGTTCTCTCAGCGATGCAATTATCGCTTCTCAACAAAATTGTTATTAAACATCAATGTGCCCCCCGTAAACATTTGGAATAGGTCTAATTATTGTTCAAACTCGATTTCGCATGCTTAAAGTATCTTCTTCAGAGCCAATGTATGTGCACTAACTTTAAGAATAGAATTAAAGTCCCACTAATTTGTTCCAAAATACCAAAGATAACACATTTTTAAGCAAATGGATAAAGCGAGATGGAAAGCCAAATATATAGATTTTTGTTTAATAGTAGGTGCTATAAAAGGAGATTACCTTTGTACCACTAGTGTAATTCTTTGGATTTAGTCAAAGATTAACTTTTTTCCTCCATTAATGTGTGTTTGGAAACCTAACAGCAAAATATACTCTTTGATCTTTCCACACAATTGTTAAATGGGGTAATTAAACAAATGAAATAGCCATATTTTTAAAAGATAGTAAATTGCACGAAACCCCCATGAGTTATAATGAAAATGCACGAAACTTCTGTATGTTAAAAAAATAGGCAAAACACCCATCTATTTTCTTAAATCGTGAACGCAACTCTATCTTGTTGAACAAAAAACAAAAAAAAAAACCCTTAATACATGGGAGTTTCGTGCATTTCCAAAACCATAAAATATATTTTCAGATAATAAAATTTATATATAAACAAAAAATAAGATATGTATAATCTGCATATGCTATATATTATTTAACGAGATTAAATAAAATATATTAATTTGTAAAGGAGAGAGAGTTTCGTCTATGGTTTAAGAAACTATGGTTTCAGAAACTAAATGGGTGTTTTTGCCTATTTTTTTAACACAGTGGAGTTTCGTGCAGTGTTTAAAAAGAGTGGGGTTTTTGTTACCTTTTGTTTAACACGTCGGAGTTTCATGCTGGGTTTAAGAAATAGATTGATTTTTTTGCCTATTTTCTTAATACATGGGAGTTTCGTGCAATTTACTCTTTTAAAAATTGATATAAAAATTGAATATATATTATTTGAGAACACAGCAACTTCAAACAATAGTACACAGCCAATTACATATACAATTGATGATCATTCCTAAGTCATTAAAATTTTGAAAACGATTGAACCAACAAGTATCACTTATCTCTCTCTATAGATAGAAGCTTTGTATAAACACAGTTATGTAGTAAAATATATAAAGTTCATGTCACACACCATGAAGATATGGAGAAATCTTACCTTTTTTTCTATCCCACTACATGATGTAATAGTCTGTAGCATTAAATCCATCATGGTAATATTTTTTCAATTCTTTGACAAAATGAAAGTCAATTTGGTTATAAAATAAACAGAAAGTAGAGAAAAGTCAAAAAAACCCATTAACTAGGAGATCCTATCATATTTAGTCAAGGCTGCCATGGATTCAGTGTTCATAAGCAATAAGAGGAAAGTGGTAAAAAAAAATTACAGGCATTTCAAGTAGTGGGTTCAATGGGAAAATTTTCAAATAACTTTAAGCATAATTAGGTACCTAAAAGCACTTCGAAGGTCCACAACTCCAACTGTTTGATTGAATGGAGTATTCTTTTTCTGTTGTGTGTGATAATAAGATGAAAATATTTTGTTTCCCTTAATTTTTGAAGATTATTTCATTAGGGGAGGCGCGTATGCAATGATGATTGAGCGAAAATCTTTTCTTTCCCTTAATTGTTGATCACGGTTCGCCTATAGGCAGTGGCAGAGCCATTTTATGGGCTAAGGTGGGCTCCGACCACAAAAAAAAAATTGGTGTTAATTTTTAGAAATTTTATTTTTTATCTCAACTCTCTAAATCACCGTAGCCTCTTAGCCCTACCTAATTCGGTTAGCCCCAGATAATATTAATTCCTTGCACCAACCCTGCCTACACGGTCGCGGATATTATCGCTGAGCTTTTTAAAATAAAATAAAAATAAATAGATAATTTAGACAAATTTTTAAAAAATTGGAAAAAATTGAAAAAAAAATGTTCCGCGATGGTTGGTAGTCGCCTTTCCGAGCAGCAAAATCGTTCAGTCCAACGACGGTCATGAACGTCGTTATAATTACACATTCATTTTAGCCTAGAACTTTGCTGCTACGACTGTTGTTAACGATCTTTCCAAGACCGATATTGTCAAGGGCGAAACTTGTAATGGGCTAGCCTGGGCTTCAGCCTAGGGGCAGTCCACAAAGTATTTTAGCCCACAAAATATTTTTTAGCCCTCTAAATTAATTAATTATTTCCTTGAGTTCCTTTTTGATGATGAAATTGGGCACATCACTTGGTTTGTTGGGCCTTAAAGATTAATAATGGGCAAAGTTCAGGCTGGAACCCTACACTGAAACTTTATTCATCCTAGTCCGGGAAAAAAACTTGCAATCATTTAAGTCTACTTTAGGTTGAAATGACAAAAGTGCACTTAATAAGAAACGGCGGCAATCTCAGAAATTTTTAGTCTCTTCCTTTCAGCACTTCGTTCGAGCTCTTTCTTTCACGTCTGCAATTCAAATCTCCTCATAAATCTCTCTAGCCAGTTGTGGTTTTTTACGGTTGGTTTTTCTCTTCATATCTTCGATTTTCCATTCCATCACTTCGTTCCAGTTTATTTTTTCAAATATGGTATGTGTGTATATTTTTTTTGTGTGTATGTGTGTAAATGTGTGTATATATATAATTTTTGCTATCGTTTGAGGTTTTATAATTATGATTCATTGGTGTTCGTGCTTCTTTTGCTCATCAATAATTAACAGCCTGAAACTTGCAACGAAGAAGATGACCAAGAGAAAAATAATTGGTGCAGAAAAATCATAAAAAGTAATTGGTGCACGAAATTATAAAAAATAAACGATGCACGAAAATTATTAAAAGTAACTGGTGCATGAAAATTGAAAATCAGTAATTGAAGCACGAAAATTAAAATCAGTAACTGATGCACGAAACATAGAAAAAGTATGTGATGCACGAACCATAATCGCAAGTGAGTGATGCGCAAACGATACAATTAAGTAAGTGATGCACAAACCATTTAATTTCGTGCACCAGTTGTTTTTTTGCAAATTTTGTGCATCATTTAATTAACACAAAGTTCGTGCACCGGTGTTGTATTTTAATGCATCATTGTTATATTTTCATGCACCAATGTTATATTTTCGTGCACCAGTTATTTTTATAATTTTTGTGCACCAGTTATTTTTTATCATTTTCGTGCATCAGTTACTTTTTATGATTTTCATGCACAAAGGTTATATTTTCGTGCACCTGTTCTTTTAAAAACTTTCGTGCGCTAGTAATTGATGCACAAAAATTAAAAATCATTAAGTGATGTACGACAATAAAAACAATAAATTATGCACAAAAATTAAAATCAGTAATTAATGCACGAAAATTAAAATCGGTAACTGAAGCACGAAACATAAAAAAAAAGTATGTGATGCATGAACCATAATCCCAAGTGGGTGATGCACGAACCATACAATTAAGTTACTGATGCACGAACCATTTAATTTCGTGCACCAGTTATTGTATTTCGTGCACCAGTTGTTTTTTTACAAATTTTGTGCATTATTTAATTAACACAAAGTTCGTGCACCAGTGTTGTATTTTCATGCATCAGTGTTATATTTTCGTGTACCAATGTTATATTTTCGTAAATAATTTTAGCAGAAAATTATATTCACATAAGTCCAATTTTTTAATTATTGGTTTGAAAATGTGTTTTTTAGTTACCAAACTACCCTTCAGTTGAAAATATCATAAACCTAAATTCAGATATTTCTTTTCTTCCTCATCCTATTGCCCCATACCTTAAATTTTCTTCTAAAATTTTCCATCGATTCTCAGATCATTATTTTCTTCATCATCTCGTCGCCTCATCTGTAAGGCCCTCGTACCGTATTATCGAAAATCAGGTTGAGCTTCTCAACAATTATGTGATTCATCTTATGTCATTCATATGGTTGAGAATAAACATGAGGAATATTAGCTTTGATAATAACTTGATATCATATTTAACATTTTATAAATGTGATGTCCCGATATTTGATAATGAGAAGTAAGTACAATTTGTACATTATTTTGTTAATTAGTTAGAAATTAATTAACGAGAATATAATCTAATTAATGAGAATGGAAATTGATCTTGTATATGTCAATTGACAGTCGGGTCATAACATGATGAATGAAAAATATATTTTTGGAATATTCGGATTAACACCGAAATTTTATTAAAATGATTTAATAAATATAAAATTTGTATTAAATCGAAAGATTTCATTTTTGTGATTCAAAGAAGGACACGAAGTCAGGTGTGGACTGTACATGTGATATACATGCACTAGTACACCGGTGACACCCCGATGTTCATAATTGGTCGGGAATTAATATATATTGGTGTAGGGTGTGATAATTAATCACATTATTAGGATTGGGCCCTCACATCATCCCTAAAATTATTTGCTAAAATATTCTGTACATTAAATATGTTTGAATCGAAGCATCTAAATTGTTCGTAGCATTTGGAATCTTTTTGAATCGAAGAAGACCTCGGACTACTCTGCAAATATAATTTCTAGATCTACTCACATTCCATCGTGTGTGTGTGTATATATACTTTGTGTATGTGAATTATAAATTTGAATATCGATGCTAAATTATAGACATCCAAAGTCTGTTGGTATGTTGTTTTTCTAAAAAAAAACTCTCATGGCTTTGACTGATGCATATGGATGAAGAAGTAAGTTATGTGTTGGTGTCCGTGCTTGTTTGCTCATTTCCAAAATTTACAGCATGACAGTAAGATATTGCAACGAAGAATATGACCCATAGAAAAATTAATTGGTGCACGAAAACTATAAAAATTAATTGGGCCACGAAAATTATAAAAAGTAACTGGTGCACGAAAGTTTTAAGAAGTAACTGGTGCACGAAAATCAAAAAAAGTAACTGGTGCACAAAAATGGTAAAACGTAACTGGTGCACGAAAATTAGAAAAAGTAATTGGTGCACGAAAATATAACCTTGGTGCAAGAAAATATAACATTGATGCATGAAAATATAACACTGGTGCACGAACTTTGTGTTAATTAACTG
Organism: Haberlea rhodopensis; assembly: GCA_907163345.1. NCBI lineage: Eukaryota > Viridiplantae > Streptophyta > Magnoliopsida > Lamiales > Gesneriaceae > Haberlea > Haberlea rhodopensis. The sequence goes on from CAJQUN010000675.1 coordinate 116,931, forward strand.
ATGCACAAAATTTGCACAACTGGAGCACGAAATACAATAACTGGTGCACACAATTAAATGGTCCGTGCATCAGTAACTTAATTGTATGGTTCGTGCATCACTCACTTGCGATTATGGTCCGTGAATCACATATTTTTCCTATGTTTGTGCTTCAGTTACTGGTTTTAATTTTCGTGCATCAATTACTGATTTTCAATTTTCATGCATCAGTTCAAGATTTTACTTTTCGTGCATCAGTTACTGATTTTCAATTGTCGTGCATCAGTTACTGGTTTCCAATTTTCGTGCATTAATTAATGATTTTCAATTTTCGAGCATCAATAACTGGTGCACGAAAGTTTTAAAAAAAACTGGTGCACGGAAATATAACATTGGTGCACGAAATCATAAAAAACAACTGATGCACAAAAATGATAAAAAGTTACTAGTGCACGAAAATTATAAAAAGTAACTGATGCACGAAAATATAACATTGGTGCATGAAAATATAACACTGATGCATAAAAATACAACACTGGTGCACGAACTGTGTTAATTAACAAATGCAAAAAATTTGCAAAAAAACAACTGGTGTACGAAATACAATAACTGGTGCACAAAATTAAATGGTTCGTGGATCACTTACTTTTTTTTCGAAACACCGCCAGTGTCCTGACGGGGGGTTAAGCAGACCCCTATCCGTTTATTCCAAATAAAAAAAAATAAAAAATAAAAAACCAAAACATAAGATGGGGACTATGCCAAAACCTCTCAGAAAAGTTTACAAGAGTTTATTACAAATTCTAAGATAATGAATACCCATCCGATCCATTTTACACAAGCCTTTATTTCTGGAATCTAGCATATGAAAATTTAAAGAAAGTGCACGACGATCCTCTAAAGCTAGATTAGCTAAAGTATCCGCAATTGAATTATCATGTCGGTAAATGTGAGACAGATAGATAGAATTAGTAGCCAGAATTAGATTAATTTTGACAATAGCTTGGCAAAGACTCCGATGACCAATACCTGCCCGAATGATGAAGATCGAAACAAGCGAATCGGTTTTGACCCATAAAAGGAAAAAATTATGCTCCACACATAATTTCAATCATTGAAGAATAACAAGAATCTCAGCTCTGATATTCGATCAAGTATCAATAAAATCACAATAAGCCAAAAGAACATTGCCTCCATGATCACGAATAATACCACCAACAGAAGAATTTCCCGGATTACCACGAGAGCAACCATCAGTATTCAATTTAAAATACACAACAGACGGCTTACGCCATTTGATAATAGAGAACCTAGAAACCATAGATCTATGAATCTTGATATTCCACGAATTAGCCACCACAGAATGCCCTCCAATGAGAAATCTTGAGAATTGATGTACAAAGAAATATGTGTTTTCAGATAGCCCAAATACTCGAGGTACCAAAAAATCAATATGCTTGTGTTTAGGATTGTTTCTTCCCACCCATAAAAACCAAAGGATTAGGAAAGGTATCAATTCCTTTACATGTCCCTTGCATTTCCGGTGAGCATCAATCTTCCAAGATTCAATATTATGAGGATTATGCACAGAAAATAAAGCCCCGAAGTAGTTCCAAACCTGATATGCAACTGGCCCAAGTAAAAAAAGATGATCCCATGTTTAAACATCTAAACAACATTGGCATTTAGATGCCAAATTAATAGCCCTAGCTTGCAAAAATCATCAACCGGCAGCTTTTTTCTTGATAAATCTCCAAACAAAAAAAATATAGAAGGAGTTAGGCCTCTAGTCGAACAAGGAATAAAATGTCATTTGAAGGTTTACGTTGACGAACTAGGTCCCAAGCAGCATTAGACGTAAAAATTCCATTAGAACTGAATTTCCAAACTAACTTATCAGTAGATCTAACGCCTAATGTTATATCCATAATTGCATCAACACCAGATTGAGGTAGAACAAGCATAAGTTAATCCATATCACACTTACCTTCGTGCACCAGTTATTTTTTATAATTTTCGTGCACCAATTACATTTTGTAATTTTCATGCACCAATTATTTTTTCTCTGGGTCATCTTCTTCGTTGCAAGTTCAGGCTGTAAGCACGGACACCAACGAATCATAAATATAAAATCTCAAATGGCGGCAAATAGTATATATATATATATATATATATATATATATAAACACACACTTACACACATACATACACAAAACACACACGCATACCAGATTTGAAAAAAATATCTGAACGAGGTGATGAAATGAAAAATCGAAGATATGAGGAGAAAAACCAACAATAAAAAATCGTAACTGACTAGAGAGATTTACGAGGAGATTTGAATCGCATTCGTGAAAGGAAGAGCTCGAACGAAGTGCTAAAAGGAAGAGACTAAACATTTCTGAGATTGTCGCATTTTCTTACTGTTGGGGTTCAACAATTGCATCTGCTTTGTGATCGGTCGAACACGTGGCGCTTGTGCCAGTGTATGGTTGAAAAGATTGATGTCGCGCCATTACCCTTAACTATAGTTATTGGTAAAGCGGTAAGCGCTCGATCCTACAATTGGTATCAGAGTCAAGGTCGCGTGTTCGATTCCCATGAGTTGCAGAGAGTGCAATTATTGGGGGAGTGATTGTTGGGGTTCAACAATTGCCTATGCTTTGTGATCGGTCGAACACGTGGCGCTTGTGCCAGTGTATGGTTGAAAAGATTGATGTCGCGCCATTACCCTTAACTATAGTTATTGGTAAAGCGGTAAACGCTCGATCCTACACTTACTAATGGCACTTTTGTCATTTCAACTTAAAGTGGACCTAAATGATTGCAAGTTTTTTTCCCGTACTATGATGAATAAAGTTTCAGTGTGCCGGCCTGAACTTTGCCCATTAATCTTCTAAATTTTTTGTCCATGTTATAAATCATTAATGTTGAGCCCAAATATTTTCAGCCTCCATGGGTATCTAAAAATAATATTTAATTTACAAATTGAAAAATGTTGGAAGATATATATACGTAGAAAGATAGGCTAAGCAAAATTTCAGTCCACTAGGTATTTAATAATCATATAATAGCCTAGAAGTCTTATAGGTAATTTAAAGAAAAAATAAAAATTTACTTGTTATTCAATTTTTGTGTATGTGTTACTTTGAGTTTCTCATTTTTTTAGAAAAACTATAATAAGAATACTTCAATAACCAAGTATTCTATAATTTTCTAATGTTCTTAAAATGTAAAGTTATTTTCAAAACTAAATATATTTTTACGATGACCAAAACTAAATTTTTATAATCGAAAAATCATATATTGTTTATGGTTGTCTATAATCTATTATTTAAATTTTATTTCAGTCCACCCAACTTTTATATTTTGGTTTCGCCCCTGGATATTGTGAACCATGTTGTTGATAGATACTTATATGATATATGTCCATCAAGTATTTGTAAAAAAGAAGTATCCGACATGAGGAAGTATCCCAACTAATTAGAGAATCTAACATCACCAGGTAAATAAACAGAGAAGGAACTGGGCATATAGCAAACAAGCAGTAGGTAAGACTATTAACTGGAATATCAACTTCTGGCCATCAAATTACCAATGAAGGAATGAGACTCACGCAATAATTTAATTGTAACTGCATAATACATATACGGTTCTTTTATTGTCAAAGATATAAAGCGGAAGAAAAGTGAAGTGCAAGGCATTGTATTATGCCTGCTTGTAAGTAGTGGATTAAGCGTTGGCACAATACTCTATTTCTGATGATCTTATGGCCGAATATATTACGTAGGGTGTAATATTTTAATCTCCATTTTATAACTTCTGCATTTAAGTTACGCTTTTAAATGAATCAGATAAGTGTAAGTTTGGACTTTGGAGCACAGAAACCATGAATCTATCCAAAAAAAATTCATGAAGTGAATGACGAAAGAGTGTTATAGGACATCATTTACTATATTTGAAAAATGCCATAATATTTACATAACTTTGATGAAAATATGGCTGGATACACCGTAAAGAATGTACATTCAGTAGTCGCCTTCTTCTGGTTCGTTTCACGGGTCTTGGCATTCACCAGGAAACTCCCAACCTGCAATGAGCCCGTCCCACGAAGAGCTGACAATCATAGGGTAGTAAGGGTGCCAGTTGCAATCTCTTACGGAGTCATCATGAAAATCGAGCTTTGCAACTTGATCGCCACTTACCTGCAGAAAGAGTAGTCAGTGTTGGAAGAAGAAGAAACACAGAGTGAGCAGAAGAAAAGAGAGATGCTGTTACATCCAAAAAATCGAAACTTTTAAGAGAGATGATTTGGTTGTATTGCATACCACGTCATATATATACACTGAACCGTCAGCCGACCCTGTGTAAATGTACTTCTGGCCGGTACTGCAAGAGTCGAAGAAATATGGGAGGTGAGTTGGACATTTAAAGACAATGTGCAGAATACATTATAAAGGTTCACTGAGAAAGCTAATTAACCAAAAGATTTTTATATGATCGATCTCTCCTTCAAAGACAACTCCATACATATTCTACATTCTCCAGTACAATTTTTTAAAACACATCTCCGGAAAAAAAACTCACTCCTGAAACACCAGATTAAAATTCGAAGTGAAAGTTATTGGGCCAACTCTGGTTAAAAAATTTCTTAAACCAATTTTCCAACTGAAATTAGGCATCTGATATTCATATTTTACTTCAAGGAATCGTAAAAGCGACCACAGAAAAATTAATCACCTATGCTCTGGTGAGAAATAACAGCGTATGAGGGTGTGCAAGACCGAATGACCTCTGTATGTAGCCAATGAAAGGTCATCGGGATGTCTAAGATTTTTCGCCTGTTCTGGATATTCCATCCGTCTGTAGTCAAAGTAATCATAGCGACGCCTTGAAGTGCTGTACTCATAAAACATCAATACTTGTTATTACTACGTCTTATCATAATTTGAAAAAAATATTGGATCAGCATGGAGTAGAGATATTAAGGAATGCTTGCTCCGTAGCATAAAAGAAACACAAAATAACAGCAGAAATATTTAGCTTAGACGTACTAATTGACATCAGACGACATTTTTCTTATATCCCAAAGTTTGATGGATTGATCTTTTCCATTTGAGATCAAGTAACGACCATCTCCACGAGTATCAATGAAAGTAATGCCTTCTAAATGTCCCATTAGGACTCCAGCTGCTTGTCCTCTGTTTACAAAGCAACGCCTGTCCCAGACCTGAACGATCAAAATACTAGAAAATCAACACTTTTGACAGTTGAGTAATAAAGCAAGGATTCTGCAAGAAACACTTTCAATTCAGATTGTAAAAAAAAAAAACTATACATCATTCATATCGACATGCAATGTCTCGGTCTTACTAGCACGAGCTCAGTTTGTTAAAGTCGTTGGTTTTGTTGTATTAGTTGTTTAGTAGATAAAGTCGTGTTTTACTTTCTTTCCTTAGCTTTACATATAAATAGTTAGTTGTGCTATTTGTAATTCAGTTAGACATCACATTTTGAGAAATGAACACTTGTTCACCAAATTTCCTCTTCTCTCGATTCTGTGTATGAACATTAACATGGTACCAGAGCTTATGGTGATTCAATTTCCTTTAGATTATTGATCGATCTTATCTGATCATTGATCATTTTATTTGAGATTTTTGTTCTCGCGATTTTTTTGCTTCGAGCGATGACATCTGCTCCATCCACGGACACTGCGCCCTCTACTCAATCCTCCGCACTTAATACATCAAATTCTCTGTATATTTCACCTGCGGACACACCAGGTTTGAATTTGATTACAAAACAATTAATTAGAACTGACAATTACGGCATTTGGAGTCGCTCTATGTTATTAGGTTTATGAGCTAAGAACAAGCTCGTCTTCATTGACGGTAGTTGTTCTAGACTTCAATTAGGTTTTCATTTGTTGCTACAATGGGAGCGTTGCAATGCTATTGTCTTGTCATGGATTTTCAATAGTGTTTGGAAGGACACTTATGTCGGTATTGTCTATGTGAATGATGTTACAATGATTAATTATGTGGTAATTAATTATGTGTTGGAATTTATTTACCTTATGGAAATGCATGGTCATGTGGATAGGGTGACCCGGGGTTGCGTTTCAGGGTGCATGTGGTGCATGTTGGGTAAATATTATTGGAAGCATGATTTATTTGCCATTGGTAGCAATTGATTGGAAATCATGTGTTTAATTGATATTTGGTGCATTATGAGTAAATGCTTTGAAAAATATCATGTTGGGGTGTTTTATACACCATGGAATTATTTTAGTATGCATTTTATTAAACCCAACACTTTTATGCCCAACCCCACCTCATCCAAATCACTTTCACTTTACCAAATCATTTCCCACACAAACCCTTCCCCTCATTTTCGAGTTCCAGCCTTGGGGTGAAGAGAAGCCCTTGCAAAATCTTGTTTTGTGGAGTATATTGGGTGATTTGAGGTCCCCAAGAGGTATGGATACCTCATGGTTGATTTTGTTGTGTTTTGTTTAAGTTTGGGTTGGTTTTTAATGATTTTGAAATGGGTTTGTGTTGGGTTGTTGTGGTTTTGGTTAAGGGTTAGATTTATACTTGTTTGGACAGATCTTAAAGAACGATTTGATAAGATCAATGGATCAAGGATTTTTACCTTACATAGAGAGATTGGAAGGTTAATGCAGGGACATAACACGATATCAGTCTATTTTCCAAACTTAAGCAATTATGGGATGAATATTCATCGCTTGTTGTTCTACCTACATGCGCATGTGAGTCTGCACATAAATATGTTGCTCATGATCAACAACAGCGATTATTGCAATTTCTTCTGGGGTTAAATGATAGTTATGTCCACAGCCGGAGCCAAATCTTGATGATGAATCCTCTTCTGACAGTTAGCCAAGCTTTTGCTATGATTTCTCAAGAAGAATCTCATCGGGGAATCCTTAGTACTAATTCTCGTCAATTGGACAATCGGACAGCTTTCCTATCTACTCAGGAGAAGAAAAAGAATCCTTTACGTTGTGAGAATTGCAATTGGCTACGGCACCCTAAAGCCAATTGTAACAAACTATTGGTTATCCGGTGGGTCATCGTCTACACAAAGCACAGAATAAAGGATCGAATTTCGTTCTCATGAGGGCCAGTATGAGAAAGGTAAACTGAACTTTGATGCTAACATGAGTCTGAATAATGTTGCTGCAGAAACAGGGATACTCATTGATAATCCATCTACTGGAAATTTTTTCACCCCCAACACAATATGCAGGTCTTTTACGATTACTGGAGAAGAATGATGTGTATGCAGAACCTGTTATGCCATCAGCTAACATGGCAGGTAATAATACTTCTTCTCCCATGGATTTTTGTGTAAATTGGATTGTGGATACTGGAGCTAATGATCATATGGTTGGGAAAGATTCTCTGTTACTTAATTTTGTGTCCATGACTCAAACCAATGGGAGTGTACGACTGCCAAATGGTTCGAAAACCAATATAGAAAGCGTAGGATCAATTCGCATCACTGACTCCATCACTCTTGATCATTGTTACTAGGAATAAATATATCAAATTAGGCAACTGCAATTATCGTGAATTACATTATCACTCATTTGGAAACTTGCATATATCATTGTACATATACCATTATAGTTAATTACTAGGAAGGAAAATAAGAGGATTCTAGGGATTCTTGTATGCTGTATACATGTATTTAAAGATGGCAATACAAAGGATGAAATCATCCAAGTTTTTCAGTACACTTACAGTATTTCTCTTCAATTGTCATGGTATCAGAGCCAACACTTTGATAGCATTTTTTTTCCACTCTTCGGGCCTTTTCGTGGGTTGCACATCTGCTGATTTGCTTCCTATTCGATCATCGCACATCATTGATTTGTTCTTGGTTCCTTCAATTTTTTTTTTCTTCTTCGTGCGTGCTTCTGTGTGTTCCACGTTAGTCGTGGTTGATATCTTGGTGGATTGCGGTAGCGCCTTCCCTATCGTCTCTGTGGGTTTCGCGCAAACCAGCCTCGGTGGATTTTGGCAGTGGGTTTTCTTCCGAGTTTGTGGGATTCGCACTGACTGCTGTGGATTCTCTCGGTGATTTTGGCTCAGCCCTTTGCTGCGATTTGTGGGTTTGCACCATTTGGAAATTTTTTTTTCCCTCTCGATTGTTCTTCGCAGGTTACTCTCATTTTTGTATACTAAGCTCTTGCAATATTATCGTGGCTTGAACTTCAGTACGTGGTGGGTGGTTATCACAGTATCGATTTGTTTTGCTTCTGGGCACTTAAAAGTTTGTTGATTTATTTTGTTGCTGGTTTTTCTTCACTATGACTACTGAGTTTTTCCCAGTCTAATTTTCTGGTAAAAATTACTCTGCTTGGGAATTTCAATTCCGCATGTTTCTGAAAGGTAAGGCTCTTTGGGGCCACCTTGATGGGTCTACTGTGCTTTACTACTTCCAAGGACATATGGGCCTACTTGAAACGAGTATACTATCAGGGTAACACCGCTCGACGCTTTCAACTTGAACTTGACATTGCGAATTATTCTCAGAGTACTTTGCCGATCGACCAATACTACTCTGGTTTCCTCACTCTTTGGAGCGAGTATACGGATATTCTTTATACAACAGTCTCTAAAGATGCTCTCTCCGCTATTCAGGATCTTCATGAAGTTCGGAAACGCGATCAATTTCTTATGAAGTTGCGTCCTGAATATGAGCATACTCGTGCTGGCTTACTGAATCGCGACCCAGTTCCGACTCTCGATGTCTGTTTTGGTGAACTTATGCGTGAAGAACAACGTTTGGTCACTCAAACCACACTTCATTCCTCTCTGGCAGATTCCGAAGTTGTTAATGTTGCATATGCTGCGACCGGTAAGCCCCAGGGTCGTGGCTCCACTCAGTGTTACAGTTGCAAGGGATTTGGGCATATTGCTAAGCATTGTCATAAAAAGTTTTGTCATAAAAAGTTTTGTGGTTATTGTAAACAAAAGGATCACATTATTGCTGAATGTCCTACACGTCCTCAGAATCGTCGTGCTAAAGCCTTTCACGCTGTTGTTGCACCACCTGGTTCCGATTCTCCTTCGGCCTGCACCACATTGCCAGCTCCCACTGTGCAACCTCTTACACCAGACATGGTTCAGCAAATGATTATTTCCGCATTTTCTGCTCTTGGACTTCACGGCAACGGTAAGAATGTTTCGTCCCCTTGGTTTGTTGATTCTGGGGCATTGAACCATATGACTGGTTCCTCTAATTATTTACGCAAGCTTCGCCAATATAATGGTAGTCAACACATTCAAATTGCTAATGGCCATAATCTTCCGATTACACATATCGGTGACATTAATTCTTCATTTAAAGATGTCTTTGTCTCTCCTGGACTATCTACTAGTTTGATCTCTGTTGGTCAATTGGTTGACAATCATTGCAATGTCAATTTCTCACATGATGGTTGTCTTGTGCAGGATCAGGTATCGGAGAAGGTGATCGCGAGGGGGCCTAAAGTGGGACGCATGTTTCCTCTGCAGTTTACCATTTCACCTCATTTATCGTTATCTTGTTTTACTATTCCGCAAAAGACTGCTAGTTGGCATACCCGTTTGGGTCATCCCAATAATGTTGTTTTATTACATTTAATGAAGAATGGTTTTTTGGGAAATACACATTCAATTTCTACTTCTTCATTACTTGATTGTTCCACTTGCAAACTTGGCAAGAGTAAGATTTTATCCTTTCCGCATCCTGGTAGTCGTACTCATGCTTGTTTTGACCTCATTCATAGTGATATTTGGGGTATTGCTCCTGTTACTTCACATGCTCATTATAAGTATTTTGTGACTTTCATTGATGACTTTAGTCGCTTTAAATGGGTGTATTTTCTCCGTTCGAAAGCTGAACTACTTGCTGTATTTGGGACTTTCGTTGCTTATGTTGAAACCCAGTTTTCCACCACTATTAAGTGTCTTCGCTCTGACAATGGCGGTGAATATATGTCTCATGCCTTTCAGGCTTTCTTGCAACAGAGAGGCATTGTCTCTCTACGCTCATGTCCCTGTACCCCTCAATAAAATGGCGTTACCGAACGGAAAAATCACCACTTGTTAGATATGGTTCGTACTCTGCTCTTAGAATCTTCGGTACCATCTACATTTTGGGTTGAGGCTTTATCTACAGCTGTCTATTTTATTAATCGTCTTCCTTCTCAATCCTTGAACTTTGAGTCACCGTACTTTCGCTTACATGGCACACATCCGAACTATCATCTTCTACGAACATTTGGTAGTACCTGCTTTGTTCACTTACCTTCTCACGAACGTCACAAACTTTCTGCTCAATCTGTTCGGTGTGCTTTCATGGGCTATAATACTGCCCACAAGGGCTATGTGTGCTACGATATGCTTTCTAACCGCATGCGCATCTCTCGAAATGTCACTTTCTTTGAATATCAATACTACTTTCAGCATCATGTTCCTTCCACGGCTCATGTGTTACTTCCTGGCTTTGATGATCTTGTTTCATCTCCTGAACGTTTCAAACCAAACATGGTCTATCAGCGGCGTCGGCCACCCCTCTCACCGCCTCCTCCCGATCCTGATCCATCACCAGGCCAAGTTGCTCTTCGACGTTCCTCACGCACTATTCAACCTCCTGCTAGGTATGGTTTATCTGCTACTTTAGACGATATTGTTGTTCCTAATTCTTATTCTCAGGCTGCCAAGCAAGCTCGTTGGGTGAAAGCAATGCATGAGGAACTTCATGCTCTATTGGAAAATAACACTTGGGATCTCGTTCCTTGTCCTGCGGGTGTTACTCCGATTGGTTCTAAATGGGTATACTCGATCAAGTTACGTGCCGATGGGAGTCTTGAACGCTACAAAGCTAGATTAGTGGCTAAGGGAAACCATCAGGAGTATGGGGTAGATTATGATGAAACCTTTGCTCCTGTTTCCTGTTGCTAAAATGACTACTGTTCGGCATGTTCTTGCTATTGCCGCCTCTCAGCATTGGCCCTTGCATCAGATGGACGTCAAAAATGCCTTTTTACATGGCGATCTTAAGGAAGATATTTATATGACTCCTCCACCCGGGATGTTTTCTACACCTTCCTCGACAGTCTGTAAGCTTCGGCGATCTCTCTATGGTTTGAAACAGGCTCCTCGTGCGTGGTTTGACAAATTTCGGACCACACTTCTCCGTCTCTACTTTACACAAAGTCAGTATGATTCTTCTTTATTTTTCTGCAAAACCACTCATGGCATTGTTCTTCTTTTGGTGTATGTCGATGACATTGTTATTACTGGCACCGACTCCACCTTGATTTCTGAGTTACAACAGCATCTTCAGCGCTCGTTTCATATGAAGGATTTGGGTCCCTTGCAATATTTTCTGGGTCTTGAGGTGTTGTCTACTCCCACTGGTACTTGCCTGCATCAGAACAAGTACACACAAGATTTGATCTCCTTGGCCGGTCTTCAACTTGGCCGCACTGCTGATACCCCATTAGAAGTCAATGTGAAATATCATGATGATGAGGGCGAGTTTCTATCCAATCCATCCTTGTATCGTCAGCTTGTTGGGAGTCTTAAGTATCTGACAATTACTCGTCCTGATATTTCGTTTGCGGTTCAACAAGTTAGTCAGTTCATGCAGGCCCCCCGACATCTTCATCTCACAGCTGTTCATCGCATTATTCGCTACTTGAAGGCTACATCTACTCATGGGCTCTTCTTTCCCCTCCACTCCCCAGTTGAACTAATTGCCTACAGTGACGCAGATTGGGCCGGATGCCCCAACACTTGTCGATCAGTTTCGGGTTGGTGCATGTTTCTTGGTTCCGCATTGATCTCTTGGAAAAGTAAGAAACAAGACCGAGTGTCTAAGTCCTCAACGGAATCTGAATATCGTTCATGTCTTCGGCATGTTCTGAAATTGTATGGTTGCGACGTTTATTGACTGAACTTGGTTATGGTCCTATCTCTCCTACACCTCTTCATGTTGACAATACCAGTGCTGTGCGAATCACAGCTAATCCAGTATTCCATGAGCGTACCAAGCACATCGAGGTGGATTGTCACTACATCCGTGAGGCTTATGATGATAATATTATTACTCTTCCGCATACTTCATCAACTCTTCAGATTGCTGATATATTTACCAAGGCTCTCTCTCGCCCACGTCATGAGTTTCTTGTCAACAAATTGATGCTTTCTAATCTCCCAGCATCAATTTGAGGGGGGATGTTACTAGGAATAAATATATCAAATTAGGCAACTGCAATTATCGTGAATTACATTATCACTCATTTGGAAACTTGCATATATCATTGTACATATACAATTATAGTTAATTATTAGGAAGGAAAATAAGAGGATTCTAGGGATTCTTGTATGCTGTATACATGTATATAAAGATGGCAATACAAAGGATGAAATCATCCAAGTTTTTCAGTACACTTACAGTATTTCTCTTCAATTGTCAATCATGTCCTTCATGTGCCCAATTTCAAATTTAACCTATTATCCAGTTCCAAATTCACGAAAAGCCATCATTGTTCAATCATGTTTTATCCACTTTCTGTTTATTTCAGGACTTACACACTGGGAGAATAGTGGGGATTGGTAAAGAGAAGAATGGCTTATATCACTTAGACACTTCATGTTTCAAGTTCAAAAGCACTCTGCCTTCCTCTGTCAATACTGTTACTCTTTTTTTTTTCTTGTAATACACAGTTGTCTGAGTCGAACAATGTACATACTAATAATACTAATGAATTTGTTTGGCATCAAAGATTAGGACATATTTCTATATCTCGCATGAAGTTACTACCTTTCTTGTCCACTACTTTTGAATTTCATCATTGCTCTATATGTCCTCAATCTAAACAAATTCGTAAGTCATTCCCTGCTAAGAGTTCAATTTCCTCGAATGCTCCTTTTAGTTTACTTCACATGGATCTTTGGGGACCCTTCCATATGGCCACATACAATAGTGAGAAATATTTTTTCACCATCATTGATGATTTTACTCGAACTACTTGGGTCTATCTGTTACATTCCAAACTTGATACTTTGTGTAATATCAAGAATTTTTTCTCTCTTATTCATAATCAATTTTCAGTCACCATTAAATTGATTCACACTGACAATGGTTCGGAGTTTTTTAACAAAGATACAACTGAATTTCTTGCATCCTTAGGCATCATTCAACAAAGTACTTGCCCATATACACCTCAACAAAATGGAATTGTTGAAATGAAACATAGACATATCCTTGAAATAGCTAGATCCTTAAAGTTTTAAGCCTTTTGTTGGAATCGAAGAGGGGGGGTGAATGAGATTCCTTGGCTACTTTAGCTTTTTAAAATGAGTTTGCAAAATAAAAGAGTTTGCGCTTGCCGAAGGCTTAAGTCAATCGATAAATAAAAGAAATAAAGAAGTAAACAAATAAATAAATGCGTAATGAGATAAAGCGGTAAATGACAAGGATATTTGTTATAGAAGTTCGGCGATGAATCGCCTACGTCTCCTCTTCCCGGTTAGATAACCTCCAACCGAGGTTCCACTAGAATAAATGATCTTGGCCTTGAGGGCTCCAAGTTAGCCACAACCCAACTCTTCCCGAGTTTACAAAGCTCTTCCCGAGCACAATACTCTTCACGAGTACACAAAGCTCTTCACGAGCTACCAACACTCTTCACGAGTCTTCTTGGCCTTAAGGGCTCCAAGGATAGCCACAACACATGCACCAACTTTACTTGTTGGCGACTTTACAATTTTCCAACTTGCTTTGGTGTTGGAGGACCTTTACAAGAAACTCAATCAAACACCTTCAAGGTGTACCAATACGAAGAATCAAAACTCACACAACAAGAAATGAATTACAAACTCCAATACACACAAATGTATGAAGTTTGCAATGCTAAAGTAATTTGAATTGATCAAGGCTTTCTTGTAGTTTATAGTCTTGTTTCTTGCCTTCAAAAAGCTCCAAAAGATCCATATTTATAGTGTAGGAGGCCCCCAAAACTCCTACTAGCCGTTGCTACACATAAGGCTTGAATCATGCCTCGATCGCCTCGGAAATCGCCTCGGGCGATCACCCATCGCCACCCTTTAACGGTCAAATCTGGCCCAGATCGCCTCGGGCGATCTCCCCATCGCCTGGGGCGATCATCAATGATAAACAAGGCCGTAGGTAAAGTTCTGGATCGCCTCGGGCGTTCCGTGCATCGCCTGGGGCGATCGCCCTCAAAAAAATGGCCTAGGAAGCATTCTGGATCGCCTGGGGCGAGGTTGACCATCGCCTGGGGCGATCGGATCGCCAGCGTGCCCACCGTGCCATCGCTTCAGTCGATGGTGCGCAACATGGCTCGGATCGCCTGAGGTGATGGCCCGGATCGCCTGAGGTGATCTGCCAGATTTCAGCACTCTCAAACTTTGCACTATTCGACCATCTTAAGCTCATTTCTGGGAAACGTGGTAAACATGTAGCTCTTCCTCTTATCTAGGTGTGTACAAAATTTCATTGCATTTCATTAAGGTATGAAGAAGTTATGCCCAAAATGCTACAGTCGCTCAAACCTTGCTACAATCTGCACTTGTTATGACTTCCATGACATTTTGCTCCATGATGCAATCCGAATTGGACTGAGATGTTCGAATATGAAATCTAGCATATTGAGTTTTCTTTCCAACCTCTTTGGATTCACCTTGTTCGGAGCATTGAGTCAAGAGATATAATCAAAGCATTGCACTGCGCTCCAATTGGCTTCTATACGAATTTGCCCACCAACGGACCATTGGTTTGTGGGTCTTCATCCCATCATAAGAAATTGTTCCAACATCATTCCACACATGTTGAACACTTAAATTGGTTGTTCATAGATGTCATTCCTTCTCTTCCAAGCTCAATAGATTCCTTGATAAAAATCACCGCTTGTCCTATGAACTCGCATATGTTATTGTATAACTTGGGTTCTCTTCCATTGGTCTTCCCAACCAATTTATCAATATAACCCTGTACACTAAGTAGACATATTAGTATAACAAATCCAAGTTTTGTTGATCATCAAAACTCAAAGATTAACCGGGGATAATTTAACGCATTAAACGCAACCATGCGTTTAAGGCTCAACAATCTCCCCCTTTTTGATGATCACAAAACTTGATAAACTTGAATAAGTAATATGCATGAAATGTGAGTAAAAATAACTCCCCCTTAACAATTGCATACACTACAAGTTAATCAAGCAAATAACTCTCCCCCTCAAACCATGCATACTCAAGCTCTCCCCCTTAAACTATGCATGAATTAAGGTTCAAGTTTATCACAAAATTCTCCCCCTTTTTGTGATAATCAAAAAGCACAAAATTTAAATAAACATAGTTCAATTATATGTTGCCACATAGCCATATTTCAACAATTTACACATGTTCCTCATCAAGCATGTAATAAGCATAAGATTTAATCAATGAGATGAAAAAAAACATGCGTTTAAGGCAATCAACAATGAATTCTAAATTTTGCAAAGTGTGCATATGTTCTACCATGAGTTCATGCACTTATGCCCAATAAACATAAAAATATCAAAGCATTATTAGATAAGTTAACAAAACATATAATTGCAAATTTCCACATTGCATATTCAAATTTGAATTTTAGGCATATCAAGATATATATACCAAAAAGAGATAAGCAAGAATCATGCATCAAAATAATTTATATGTGCATATGCTAAGGGGTTATGCATTTTACTACCAATGAATATTGAGCTTCATATTTATTGGTCACAATTAATTTGTGCCAATTAAATTTTGAATTGCTCTTTTAACATGTAAAAAGTAAATTTTACCCTCGATGACAAGAGTTCGTTCTTGTCATTGGTCCAACGCCACGAGCCTCTTCTATAGTGGTGAATAATACAAACTCCTCCTTTGAGTTGCTTGGCCCTTCATCCTCCATTCCATTTTTGTTCCTACAAGATAAATTTACAATAGGAGGAACTTTGGTACCCATTTGATTTTTGGGTCCTTGAGGGTTAACTTTCAAAGGCACTTTTGGAATCCATTTCCACCTCTTATTAGGTTGGTATTGGATTCTAGCAAACCTACATTTATTCTTAATATGACCATCTTTGCAACAATAAGTGCAAGTAGGAGAATTGTGCTTTGGTTTGGCCAACAAGCTAGAAAAGGTTTTTGATTTGCTTGAGTAGCCTAACCCAGCTTTGTCAAAGCTACAACGTTGCAAGCCAAGCAATTCATTCATCTTTTTACTACTTTCACTAAATTTGCAAAATGATATCTTTAAAGAATTTAATTCATTTTTCAATGAATTTTTTTCTTCATCTTTCTTAGCAATCTCAAGTTTGAGTAATTTGTTACTCATCTTGGTTTTGCCAAGAGCATCAATAAGTTCATTATAAGACTCTAAAAGTTCATCAAATGAAGGTACCTCATCGTCGCTTTCATCTCCTTCATCTCCAAGAGATATTAAACAAAGATTGGTGGCTTCTTCTTCATCGGAGTCGCTATCACTCCATGTGGCTATAAACGCGTTCTTCTTGCCTTTGTCCTCATTCTTCTTCCTAGGACATTTGTTAGCATAATGGCCTTTTTCTTGACAATTATAACAAGTTACCTCATGTTTGGATTCTTGTTTGGTATCATTTGAGGTCTTTGACTTGCTATGTTTGTTGAAGAGCTTCTTGAACTTCTTTGTGAACAACATCAACTCTTCATCATCATCATCTTCTTCCTCATCGGAATGGTCTTTCCTTCCAACCAAAGCGATCCCATTTCTTTTGGATCTATCCTCCTCCTTTACTTCTCTTCTTGTGGCAACTTCAAGCTCATGAGTCACCAATGTGCCATGGAGCTCATCAAGATCATAAGATGTGTTCTCCCCTTTGTTGGACTCGATGATGGCCGTCCTCTTGGCATCCCATTCTTTTGGTAAGGCTCTTAGTGCTCTCCTCCATATTTGCTTTGGAGGATACTTCTCTCCAAGTTGAGCAAGCTCGTTGATAATTAGGGTGAGCCTCCTAAACATGGCATCCACCTCTTCTCCGGACTCCATCTCAAATGTCTCATATTTGAGTTGTAGGAGATCAATCTTGGTCTCCTTCACTTGGTTGGTTCCTTCATGACAAATTTGCAATTTGTCCCATATCTCCTTAGCCGTTGAGCACATCGAGATCCGGTTGTACTCCTTCATATCTAAGGCACAATGCAAAATATTAATCGCTTTAGCATTTTGTGAAATTAATATCATATCCGCTCTATTGAAATCGTCCATTTCTTTGGGAACACTAATTCCCCCAACTTCCTTTAAAGGAATATGTGGACCTTTCACTATGATTTTCCATAGATCATAATCTACGGATTGGATGTATAGAGAAATTCTATTCTTCCAATAACCGTAGTTATCACCCGTGAAAAGCGGAGGGCGATTTGTCGATTGACCTTGAGCAAACTCATTTGCTAGATTAGCCATATAAAAATTTTGATTTAAAAACAAAAATCAAATGGCTCTGATACCACTTGTTGGAATCGAAGAGGGCGGGTGAATGAGATTCATTGGCTACTTTAGCTTTTTAAAATGAGTTTGCAAAATAAAAGAGTTTGCGCTTGCGGAAGGCTTAAGTCAATCGATAAATAAAAGAAATAAAGAAGTAAACAAATAAATAAATGCGTAATGAGATAAAGCGGTAAATGACAAGGATATTTGTTATAGAAGTTCGGCGATGAATCGCCTACGTCTCCTCTTCCCGGTTAGATAACCTCCAACCGAGGTTCCACTAGAATAAATGATCTTGGCCTTGAGGGCTCCAAGTTAGCCACAACCCAACTCTTCCCGAGTTTACAAAGCTCTTCCCGAGCACAATACTCTTCACGAGTACACAAAGCTCTTCACGAGCTACCAACACTCTTCACGAGTCTTCTTGGCCTTAAGGGCTCCAAGGATAGCCACAACACATGCACCAACTTTACTTGTTGGCGACTTTACAATTTTCCAACTTGCTTTGGTGTTGGAGGACCTTTACAAGAAACTCAATCAAACACCTTCAAGGTGTACCAATACGAAGAATCAAAACTCACACAACAAGAAATGAATTACAAACTCCAATACACACAAATGTATGAAGTTTGCAATGCTAAAGTAATTTGAATTGATCAAGGCTTTCTTGTAGTTTATAGTCTTGTTTCTTGCCTTCAAAAAGCTCCAAAAGATCCATATTTATAGTGTAGGAGGCCCCCAAAGCTCCTACTAGCCGTTGCTACACATAAGGCTTGAATCACGCCTCGATCGCCTCGGAAATCGCCTCGGGCGATCACCCATCGCCACCCTTTAACGGTCAAATCTGGCCCAGATCGCCTCGGGCGATCTCCCCATCGCCTGGGGCGATCATCAATGATAAACAAGGCCGTAGGTAAAGTTCTGGATCGCCTCGGGCGTTCCGTGCATCGCCTGGGGCGATCGCCCTCAAAAAAATGGCCTAGGAAGCATTCTGGATCGCCTGGGGCGAGGTTGACCATCGCCTGGGGCGATCGGATCGCCAGCGTGCCCATCGTGCCATCGCTTCAGTCGATGGTGCGCAACATGGCTCGGATCGCCTGAGGTGATGGCCCGGATCGCCTGAGGTGATCTGCCAGATTTCAGCACTCTCAAACTTTGCACTATTCGACCATCTTAAGCTCATTTCTGGGAAACGTGGTAAACATGAAAGTTGTAGCTCTTCCTCTTATCTAGGTGTGTACAAAATTTCATTGCATTCATTAAGGTATGAAGAAGTTATGCCCAAAATGCTACAGTCGCTCAAACCTTGCTACAATCTGCACTTGTTATGACTTCCATGACATTTTGCTCCATGATGCAATCCGAATTGGACTGAGATGTTCGAATATGAAATCTAGCATATTGAGTTTTCTTTCCAACCTCTTTGGATTCACCTTGTTCGGAGCATTGAGTCAAGAGATATAATCAAAACATTGCACTGCGCTCCAATTGGCTTCTATACGAATTTGCCCACCAACGGACCATTGGTTTGTGGGTCTTCATCCCATCATAAGAAATTGTTCCAACATCATTCCACACATGTTGAACACTTAAATTGGTTGTTCATAGATGTCATTCCTTCTCGTCCAAGCTCAATAGATTCCTTGATAAAAATCACCGCTTGTCCTATTAACTCGCATATGTTATTGTATAACTTGGGTTCTCTTCCATTGGTCTTCCCAACCAATTTATCAATATAACCCTGTACACTAAGTAGACATATTAGTATAACAAATCCAAGTTTTGTTGATCATCAAAACTCAAAGATTAACCGGGGATAATTTAACGCATTAAACGCAACCATGCGTTTAAGGCTCAACACCTTTCTTCCACAAAATATTGGGGTGATTGTGTTCTCACGGCGATGTATTTGATAAATCGTATTCCAACTCCTTTGTTATCCAACAAAACTCCTTTTTGAGACCCTATTCCATCGTCCACCATCATGGGTCTCATCTTCGAATCCTTGGATGTTTGTGTTATAGTTCCATTTGCCTCAGGGACATAAATCCTCACCAAGGGCTGAAGCTTGTGTGTTCCTTGGCTACTCTAACACGCAAAAAGGCTGCAAGCTTCAATCCCTTGTCAGCTTTAAATTTCTTGTCTCCCGAGATGTTTCATTTCATATATCTATCTTTCCATTCTCTTCACAGTATTCTGGTCCCTCACCAGTACCCTTTCCCTCACATGATTTTCCATCTTTTGATATTTCATCTCCTCCTCCTCACTATCGTAATTCTTGTCCAATACCTTATGTCCGTGTAAGAAATCAAGGCATGAATATATGGAGAAAATTGTTATATTTCTGAATGAATAATAACACAACCTTGCCTATCTTTATATACAATTCTAACCTAAGATAGAAAAGGAAAAACCATCTAATCCCATGATTGGTGGGATATCTTAGCAAGATACACTTAATTAAATCAAATCATTTTAAATCTATGAAACATTCACAAAATCTTCTAATTATCTAATATACATGTAAATTATTTTCCAACACTCCCCCTCAAGCTGGTGAATAGGCATCGTCCATTCCCAGCTTGGAAATAACCTTCTGAAACGTTGACCTGCCTAGCCCTTTAGTGAAGACATAATCTGCAAGTTGATAATTTATGCTAACATATGGTGTGCAAATCAAACCACTTTCCATTTTTTCTTTAATGAAGTCTCTGTCAATTTCGATGTGCTTTGTTCTATCATGTTGTACTGGATTCTGAGCGATGCTTATTGCAGATTTATTGTCACAATAGAGTTTCATTGGTTCCTCCCACTTAATCTTCAAGTCTTCTAGGATGATTTTCAACCAAAGTAGCTCGCACACACCTTGAGTCATTACTCGAAATTCAACTTCTGCACTTGATCTTGCAACCACATTCTGCTTCTTACTCTTCCACGTGACCAGATTGCCACCAAGAAAGGTGCAATATCCAGAAATCGAACGTCTGTCATCAATTGAACCAACATAATCAGCGTCCATGTATGCCTCAAGAGCTAATCCCCCATTTTTCTTGAACAAAATACATTTTTCCTGGTGTTCCTTTAAGGTATTGTAGTACCCTGTTGGCTGCTTGTAGGTGACTATGCTTGTAGGTGACTATTGTTTGGGTTGTGCACGAACTAACTAATCACACTTACCGCATATGCAATGTCTGGTCATGTGTGGGATAGGTAAATAAGTCTTCCAACCAAGTGATGATACATCCCCTTCTCAACTGCAACATCTTCCTCATTATTTCCAAGTTTCATGTTCGGATCAGTAAGAGTGCTAGCTGGTTTACATGCTGTCTTACCAGTTTCTTTGAGGAGATCCGTGGCATACTTTTGTTGAGAGATAAAAATACCATGCCTAGAGTGAGCCACCTCAATCCCAAGAAAATATTTCAGCTTCCCTAATGCTTTGATTTCAAACTCATTTGCCACCTGTTGACTTAGATATTGTTTTTCATTGTCATCATCTCCAGTAACTACTATGTCATCAACATAGACTAAGAGAGCGGTGACTTTCCCTTTCAAAGAGTGCTTAAGGAGCAACGTGTGATCTCCTTGGCTTTGTCGATACCCCATAGCAATCATCACTCTTGCGAATCTACCAAACCATGCTCGTGGTGACTGTTTAAGGCCATAAAGTGCCTTTTTTAGCATGCACAAAGTGTGAGATCCTACATTATTTTTATAGCCAGGTGGAACTTCCATATAAATTTTATGCAAGAATGCATTCTTGATGTCAAACTGTAGTAATTCCCAACCATAATTAGCTGCCAATGACAATATTACTCGAACGGTATTCATCTTTGCAACGGGAGCAAATGTTTCTAAATAATCGATCCCATGAATTTGAGTGTATCCTTTAGCTACCAGTCGTGCCTTGTACCTTCTATCGACACATCAGCTCTATATTTTATTGTATAACCCATTTACAACCCACTGGTTTCTTTCATGCAGGCAACTCAACTAACTCCCAGGTTTTGTTCTTTTCTATTCAACATTCATAGCTTGTTTACATTCTTCTTTGGTCAAAGCCTCGGATATTGTGGTTGGTATATCAATGGTTTTTAGGCTAATAAGGAAGGCTCTATGGGATGGTGAGAATTGTTTGAACGACAGCAAGTTTGCTAGAGGATATACTGGTTGTTTAGTACATTCCCTAGTCCCTTTCCTAATGGCAATGGGCAGATTCTGATTATGAAGTTCATTTTCAGTTAAATTTTCTTGCAGCGAGGGATCAAAAGTTGTTACCTCGGGTGTAGGATTGGGGTAGGAAGTTGTTACCTCAGGTGTAGGATTGGGGCAGGATGTTTGAACTTGTCCAGATTCAGGGACATCCATCTTCTTTCTTGAAAATACCTTGCCTTTACCAATCTTACATTCTCGGGACGAGGAGTTGGCACTACAGGTTCAATTGGCAGTGTAGATTATGGTTCAGTTTCGAAGTTTTGCTCATCATGTGAACATGCTATGGGCTTGGCATTGGGACAGGTTTATCTTCAAATATTGGATTCTCCCCCTGAAGAGAAGGGATAGGAAAGTAGGGCTCATGTTCATGGAAAGTGCAAACCTTTGGGGACATATAATTTTTTAGATGGAGGATGAGATAGCATTTATACCCTTTCTGAGTTGAAGAATACCCACGAAGATACATTTGACTGCCCTTGGATCTACTTTCCCTCTATGTTGGCTATGAATATGAACAAATATGGTACTACCAAATATTCTAGGGACAAGATCATTGGTAAAGCGCATATTGGGATAGAAGGTTGAAAGTGTTTCCATGGGACTTTGAACCCCAAGACCCGGGTAGGTAAACGATTTATGAGATAAGTAGATGTGAGAATCGTCTCCCCCCAAAACAATTTGGGATCTTTGTTGAAATAACAAGGCTCGACTAGAGGCAAGGAGCTGACCATTTTTTTCTTTCCACGACCTTGTTTTGTTGGGGGTATACACACATGATGACTCATGTATTATTTCTTCCCTTTGAAAGAATGGAGTTAGGACATGATTGAAGTAATCATTTGCATATCTGTCCTAAATTTTTTGATATTGGTCCCAAATTGATTTTTAATCATGGAACAGAAATGGGCAGAATGGTACTCACATCAGACTTATTTTTCATTAAAAAAAACCAAGCAACACAAGTACAATCATCAATAAATGACACAAACCATCTTGCCCCAGAAACGTTAGGAATAGGATAAGGCCCCAAATGTCACTATGAATAAGATAAAAGGGAGTGGTGCTTCTTTTATTACTAGCCGGAAACACCTTTGTGTTTTGCAAGTTCACATACATTGCATTGAAATGCCTCAATATCTAATCCCGGTAACAAAGAGGGAAACAATATTTGAATAATCCTAAACGATGGATGTCCAAGTCGGCGATGATGAAGCTAAACTTTGTCTTGATTGGAGGTGCAAGAATCTGAAATAAACGAAAGGGGTGTTTGAGAGTGGTTTAGAATGCTTGATTGGCTTGGTATTTCAAGATAATAGAGCCCATCCCGTTCTCTAGCATGCCCAATCATCCTCCCGGAATCCTTGTCCTGAAATAAACAACAGTTGTGATAAAAAGTGACAGTGCATTTGAAATCATGTGTGAGCTTCTATATTGAGACAAGATTCGTAGACAATCCAGGAACATGAAGGACATTTTTTAAGGTTAGAGATGGGCTGATTTGTACATTTCCCTCTCCTGCTACAGTGATCAAAGAGCCATTTAATGTAGCTATCTTTCTACTGCTGGGACAGGGTTTATAGGTGGAAAAAAACATGTGATGAGTGTGTCATATGGCCAGTAGCTCCAGAATCCATGATCCAAGAGTTGTTAAAGGTTGTACCCGAGACATTTAAACCAAAAAGAGAATGGAAATTTACCTAAATACACCAGTGAATTGGTACCTGAAGGCTTGTTGAGGTAGCCAATCAGTGATCTCACCATTTCCAATTTTTCTTGGTTGAGGCCATCTACTTCTTTTGTAGTGGTTCACTTTGTGATGCAGTCACAATATGAGCTTGATTATTGTTTTGTGGCTTCTCGTCTCTGGGTCCCCACTCACGTTTTGAAGGTCTGCCATGAAGTTTTCAGCAGTTCTCACGAGTATGACCTTTCCTCTTGCAATAGGAGCACCATAAATCGTCTTTATGGTCACGATTATGTCCTTTGGATTGTCCATATTTTCCACTCATACTCCCTGGTCCTTGATCAACTTTCATGGCAGTTTTATGACCACCATCAGTTACCATAGCCAAACTATCAGTAGGTTCAGACTCAAGCGTCAATCCCAGACGTCAATGCCAGACGACTCTCTTCTCCTCGTATCAGTGCCACTACTTCATTAAAACAAGGGATCTCTTGTTTGTCAAGGATCTGAATTCGTACCTGGTCAAATTCAGGATTGAGACCAACAAGAAAGTCATAGACCCTGTCCTGTTCAATGTAGTTTTTTTAGAATGACAGCGTCATCAGGGCATGATGTTTTGATCACCCTATAATGATCAAGTTCTTGCCACAATGCTTTCAATTGATTAGCATATTCCGTGACTATTTTGCTTCCCTGTTTTACAGAGATCGTTTTGTCCTTGACCTCATAAACCTGAGCCACGTCTCTAGCCTTGGAATAAGTTTGTTGGACTGCATTCCAAATATCCTTAGTTGGGCTAAGAACACACAGTTATCACTAATTTCAGGTGTCATGGAATTCCACAACCATGCCATTATCATGGAGTCTTCTTCATCCCATGCCCCGAAGCGAGGATCTGTCGAACTGGACCTGTAAGATGGCTAAAACTCCATTTCCTCTTCAACACGGTCTTAACAAGTTGAGACCGTTTGAGATAGTTGTTGCCATCCAGTCGATAGACAGGCTGGATAGTTTGCAAATCGTCGGGCGGTGTAGCACTAGCAGTTTCGGTGGATTGGGAGACGTTAGAATCAGCTTCTGACATTGTTTAATTGAGAGATATAGAAAAAAATTTGAGGCGAAGGGTTCAGTAATTTCGAAAAAAAAAACCGTCGGCTCTTGGTACCATGTAAGAAATCAAGGAACGAATATATGGAGAAAATTGTTATATTTATGAATAAATAATAATTCAACATTGCCTATCTTTATATACAATTCTAACATAAGATAAAAAGGAAAAACTATCTAATCCCATGATTGGTGGGATATCCTAGCAAGATACACTCGATCAAATCAAATCATTTTAATTCTATGAAATATTCTCAAAATCTTCTAATTATCTAATATACATGTAAATTATTTTCCAACACCTTGTTATTCCATCCCAGTTGTTGATAGTCCTAACTCACCACAACCTCTTCGATGTTCATCTCGCCCCACTAAGCCTCCAACGTGGACTCAAGATTACTCTTGTCCCACTTTGCCAATTCACTCCACTGTCCAATATCCCATTTCCAACTATATCAATTACTCCAACTTGTCACCCACTTACCAAGCTTTCTTGTCATCAATTTCATCCTTACGAGAACATACTTCTTACCATGAAGCTATTTGTAGTTCTCACTGGCAGCAAGCCATGGATGCAGAAGTAGTTGCATTGAATTCGAATCATACATCCCATCGGCAACAAGTGGATATACAAGATTAAGTATAATGTGGATGGATCCATTGATCGTTTTAAAGCACGACTGGTTGCAAAAGGTTATAACCAAGCTTATGGCATCGATTATCACGATACCTTTTCTCCGGTTGGGAAAATCATTATTGTTCACTGCCTCTTGGGTGTTGCTGCCATTTTCAATTGGCCAGTGTTTCAAATGGACGATACAAATGTTTTTTTCTTCAAGGTGACCTAGATGAAGAAAATTATATGGTGCTTCCACCAGGTCTTCGAAGTCAGGGGAGTCTGCATGTGATCTTCGAAGTCAGGAGGAGTCTGCTTGTGATCTTCGAAGTCAGGAGGAGTCTGCTTGTGATCTTCGAAATGAGCAGTATGAATGTGACAAACAAGGCTTGAGAGAAACAAAAATTTGCAAGCTTCGAATATCATTATACGGCTGATCGCGATTTATTTAAACAATAAATATTCAGTATAGCGCGATTATACCGCAAGTGCATAGTTGTCAAGTTTTAGTATAGATAATTAAGACCATGATGTCGAACCCACAGGGACTAACGATAAGCACCAAATAAGGCGCTTTCAACTATATTTAACCTACGAAAATGAAACAAACAATAAACTAATAATTGAAATTAAACTACTAAAATTGACCCAACCAAGCAAACCAAAGATAACGAAAAAAATCCACTAGAGAAGATTATCAAGACATCAGTTCACCAATGTAATCTCATATGGCCATCAACCAAATATCCATATATCTCTAAGGTGTCGAGTTCTCTGAAGTTATCTAATATACTCTCTCGAGCTATATTAAACCTAATATCAAATTGCAATAAGTGACTCTCATTTACTTATTTAACAACTCAATATTGTATTAAGATCAGTGAAAACTACTAGCTTTCGATTACTAGATATCTATAGCTATCACACATGTATTTGACTTCATCTCTCGATCTCAGTCTGAAATCCACGGTATGAGTTATTAGTTCTATATCATAAAATCATCTCTCGATCTCAATTACGATACTAACATCATCCAAAGGTTAGCTAATCCTTCAAAAGCATTAAAATCATAAAATATACAAAGGATGTAGGAATTCAATCCATGTTTGATGTAAAAGTCATAGCATCAACCGATGGATCCCCTAGTCTTGATAAATAACTTTAGTTCAACATAATACGTGAAAAGCAAAACAAAACTAATAATCAAAGACAAAGAAAAACTCTCGATGTCGACTTCGTTCATAGATCCTTGCTTCTCTCGCTTCCTTCTCGATCGTCTCTCGAATCTCTTTGTTGGCTTGTTCCAAAGCTATAATGATTATTGGATGGATGGTGGATGAAGGAGAATGTGGAAGATGGGATGGAGGCTCAATCATAGGGTAAAAATCTAATAAAAGTCTCCTTTTGTGGTGAAATTATGCCCTTATATAATGGAGAAGACGAGCCCATGAAAAGATGTAGAAAGGATGGCCCAAACTCTTGAAAAATGAAAGAAATTCGCGCAGGACTCTGAAGGCGATCGATCTCTAATGTATAGGCGATCTATAGCATCTTCATTCTGTCTGGAGTAGAACTATCTCCAGTTGATAGGCGATCTATCGCCTCTTCAGGATTTTTGTTGCTCATTTTTCTGCTTCTGGCGATCGACTTTCATTGGTTATAACTTTCTCATACAATCTCGGAATTAGATGAACCAGCTGTCCATGCGAAGATAACGAAAAGATCTATAACTTTCATATTGATAAAATTTCCAAAATATGGCTCGAACATGAAGAAATTTGAGGATAAAGAAGTGATATGTGCCTTGTATTCCGGTTTCTTATTTTTTCTTCAACTTTCTTTCTTATTTCACCATTTTTAGCTCTTTTTCTTTATTTCCTCGTACTTTCACCTAAATTCCTGAAACATGTAAATAAATACAAAATGCATAATATCGTCCAAGAATCACTGTAAAATATAACGAGAAAACATACAAAAATAAATGCAAAAATGGCACTTATCAACGGCCTCAAGCAAGCATCTAGACAATGGAACATTAAATTTGCTCTTGTTATGCAACAAGCTGGATTTGTCCAATCCAAATTGTATGATTCTATGTTTGTGAAGAAAGAGTATGTTTGTGAAGAAAGAGCAGAGTTGTATCACCATTTTGTTGGTGTATGTTGATGATACATCACTTGTAATGATGAAGCATCCATTGCTAAACTTAAGAAACATCTACATGAACAAATCAAAATCAAGGATTTAGGTAACTTGAAGTATTTCCTTGGAATAGAGGTGGCCAGATCGAAGAAGGGAATACATTTAAATCAACGAAAATATGTCTTGGAGCTCATTTATGATGCAGGTTTATCACGAGCCAAAATTTATAATACTCCCATGGAGCAAAATTTGAGATTGACTAGTAAAGAGTATGATAATAGTCTGCCTCAAGGAAATGCTAATGATCCAGTTCTTGATAACCCCTGTCTGTTCCGAAGGATGATCGTCGCTTGATTTATCTTATTGTAACTAGGCCTCATATTTGTTTTGTAGTCCAGACATTAAGTCAATTCATGAATTGTCCTAAAGAATCACATATGGAAGCTGCTATTAGAATCTTGAAGTACCTTAAAGCCACGGTAGGGCAAGGAATTTTACTTTCCTCACAGAGCTCACTTACTTTACTGGCTTATTATGATTCGGACTGGGGGACTTGCCCCATATTATGATTCGGACTGGGGGACTTGCCCCATATTATGATTCGGACTGGGGGACTTGCCCCATGACCAGAAGATCCATCACTGGTTACTGCATTAAGTTAGGAGATTCTTTGATATCACGGAAGACAAAGAAGCAAGCGGTGGTGTCAAGATCCTTAGCAGAAGCAGAATATAGGGCGGTGGCCAATACAACTTGTGAAATAATGTCGATTGTGTATATGTTGAAGGATATGGGAGTAAATCCGAATATGCCTGTCAGTTTGTTTGGTGATAATACAGCAGCTCTGCACATGGCGGCTAATCCATTGTTTCACGAAAGAACGAAGCAGAGATAGATTGTCATTTGATTCGAGAGAAGACACGGGATAATTAATCAATACCTTGCATGTTGCTTCGGAAGAACAACCAGCCGATCTATTTACCAAAGCACTGACCAGAACACAACATGAATATTTATTAGGCAAGCATGGAATGATGAACCTACTCCAACCTTGAGGGGGAATGTTAAAGTCGTTGGTTTTGTTGGATTAGTTGTTTAATAGATGAAGTCGTGTTTTACTTTCTTTCCTTAGCTTTACATTTAAATAGTTAGTTTTGCTATTTGTAATTCAGTTAGACATTTTCACATTTTGAGAAATGAACACTTGTTAATTTTCTTCGATTCTGTGTATAAATATTAACACAATTGCCACATATTGGTGTACCTTTTATACAACAAGAAGCCCTTGGTTTTGGTATCAAGGTAAATATAATCTATTCGATTCCAATGATTGTGAGTTGGGCTATGTTACATGCATAGGATTTTTTTATGAGACGGTCGTTGATGTTAGCGATTTCTTGTTGTTTGTTCGAGTTCTTCCTGGGCTTTCTATGGTTACTGGTCACGGGTTATTGTTCACGGGACAGGAGGAGGATAGGTTTGGCAGGAAAAGAGAGTTCAAATTGAGAGAACTTGATAATATACTTAGGAGCAAACCTTAACTTGTCATATTCAATAATAGTGAGGCATATATATACAAGCAAGGCTCCTATTTTTCCAGAATACAAATACCGAGTAGATCAGTCTAAATAAAATCCTATCATCTTAGATAAACTCCTAAGATAAACCAAAAACCAAAACTCCTAAAGTAAACCAATACCAATCCTAATCAAAATAAAACCAATCATAATTCAAATAAATGATTTAAAAATAACAAAGATAATTAATTATCCACGATCTCCTCTAAGATCTCATTTCCTTTGATTTAGAGCTCTTTGCATCATGTCCCTGTGAGAACCGTGTTTGTCCGCAAACACGAACATCGATCTTGTATTCTTTAAGATTGTCGAATTTAGTTTCCGGCAGTCGATCCCCAATTCCCTTCAGCCAAAATAATTTTTTACACTGATGTCGAGGAGTGTATTCTTCATCAGATCAATAGAATACCCATTCACATGCACCATAGCAATTAAAACACAGTCTACGTCGTCGCTTATCTTCCATGTCCGCCTTGCTCAGGCGTTTGATGAGGGTAAATGGGACAAGAGATTGGGTTGTGGGCAGCGAGAAGGATCTGCTTGCTGGGGTATGTGCAACCATTCATATAGACATGCAAGGCTCATAGCACCAGTGAGTGTCGTTCGTTGATGAATTGCGACTCCCATGGTGATGGGATCTTGCAATCCACTTCAAAATAATTGCACCTCTTGATTATGTGTCAAAGGACCAGCCAGCGCAGATAATTGTTCAAAGCGGCACTGGTATTCATCCAATGTCCCTATCTATCTCAGTTTTCTAATTACCCAAAATGATTGCAACTTGGTGGTGGGCCAAACCGTAGATGGCAGTGATGTTTAAATTCCTCCCATGCGATATTTGGCGTATGGGCCACCAGTTTGAGAAACCAGAGTTGAGCGTCACCGTCCAAGTGAAAGGAAGCCAAGTCGATGAACTCCATGGATGGTGTATGTTGGTGGCGAAAGAAGTTCTCGCAATGGGTCAACCATCCCAGGGGGTCAGAATTCCCATCGAACCTAGGAAAATTGAGACGTAGTGTCCTAGTTGGGGTGGGTCGAATTCCCTGTGATCGCCGTTGTTGCCGGATTTGCGCGCGTGGGCATCCGAAGATTCAGGCTTGCCATTGTCTTCTGTTTTGGAATCAGATTGTAGAGTGGAAACTTAGAGGGGCAGATCGTCGAGTCGATATTGGAGCATCTCCTTGTCGGCCTTGTATAGAGCCATGATTCCGATAATTGGCGTTGAATTGCTTGCTGATCTGCCATAACCCCTGGCTCTGGTACCAGTTTGTTACGTGCGTAGAATCGAGTTATGGGACGGTCATTGATGTCAGCGATTTCTTGTTGTTTGTTCGAGTTCTTCCTGGGCTTTCCTATTGTTACTATTAGGGCTGCTTATTGGGTCAATGCGACACGATCCGCTCCGGAACCGGTCCGATCCGGTAAGGAACCGGATCGGAACCGGTTTTTTGAATTTTTTTTTTCGAAAAATCAATGGAAATTGTTGCTTGGAGGATTCGAACACGCGACCATCGCCTTCTACTCTACAGTTCTAACCAATTGAGCAAATTGGCATTTGTGTTTGTAAACTAACCTCAAATATATTTATCTAAATTTAAAAAAAAATTAATTTTTTTAAAATAACGGATTCAGTTCCAGTTCAACCAGGAACCGGACCCGTTTAGCCCGGAACCGGTAAGATACCGGTTCCGGAACGGTAGAACCGATCCGGACCAGTGTCTTACTGGTTCCGTAACGGTTCGGAACCGTCCGAGTTCGGATTAACCCGGCCCGTTAAGCAGCCCTAGTTACTATTCAAGGGTTATTATTCGCGTGACGAGTTCGGATTAACCCGGCCCGTTAAGCAGCCCTAGTTACTATTCAAGGGTTATTATTCGCGTGACAGGAGGTGGAGAGGATGGCAAGAAAAGAGAGTTCAACGTGAGAGAACTTGATAATATATTTAGGAGCAAAACTTAACTTGTTACTTTCAATAATAATTGGTCTTATATATACAAGCAAGGCTCCTAACCTAAGTCACATGATGAAGGGAAAGAAAATAGAGTTCAACGTGAGAGAACTTAATAATATATTTAGGAGCAAAACTTAACTTGTTACTTTCAATAATAATGGGTCTTATATATACAAGCAAGGCTCCTAACCTAAGTCACATGATGAAGGTGCGCTGAGTCAATTTTTAAAAAATTTGAGTGCGGGTTCACCTTAATGCTCCTAATTAAAAAGTAACTAAATAATATATATATATATACATACAAATTGATGAAATGAAGTTAAACATACATAATATACATCATTTTTAACAAATTCACATCATTATTATACTATTTACAAATTTACAATATAAAGTTCTTAACAAATTTGGCGTTTGCAGCTTTACCATTCTTAAAAAGTATTAAAATTAGATCTTATTGTAGGATCTAACATTTGCAGCTTTGCAAAAAGTTATAGCCAGTGATAACAATGTAATTCAAATATTTTATTCGACCGCTCTTCTAGTAGGAACAATTATTATTCTCCCAAAAATATATTTAGATAATGAAAAACTAAAACTAAAACAAAGTATTAATATTTTGTTTTATTTTAAGACATAAAATAACGAATTCAAAAAATGAAACCAAATATTACATCTTTATTTCAGCATGTTTGGTAATAGTATGAAGTTATTAAGAATGACTCGTATTATTTCCAGAGAATTATATTATTACCTTATGAAATGAATAATATAAACATTTAAATTAGCTCAATAAAAATAAAAGTTCTATCTATAAAGTTCATTCTATGACAACAAGGCACTGACCAGTGGTTGTCATCTATTTCTCAATGTAAGAGGTATCGGGTTCGATTCCTCCCCCCTTCCAAAAATATTTAAAAAAAGTTCATTCTATTAATTTTCATACAAAAAACTCATATCAAAATTATTATTTTTTCCTCCCTAAAAATTTTACAAAATCACAGAATTTGTCATACTTTCTTTTATCAAATATTTTAATCTTTCATATATTATTATGTCTTTTCATGAAGTCATTACAGAGTACCGAGTATTATTTATCTAGTTACCATATAATATATTTTCTTACCAACCCGAAGCGGCTAGAAACAATGAAAATTCATCTAAACCCAAAATCGGAGAACTTTTTATAATAAAAACGGAGAATTAAGAAGGTTTGAAGAGGCGCACGCGCACTCAGTTCGTCAGATCGTTACAAGAGCGCCAATGCGTAGAGCGGGTAGGAGGAATATATGACTTAGCTCCTAACTTTCCAGAATAAAAATACCTACTAGATAAGTCTAAATACAATCATATCATCTTAGATTTACTCCTAAGATAAATCAAAAACCAAAACTCCTAACATAAACCAAAACCAATCCTAATCAAAATAAAACCAATCCTAATTGAAATAATGATCTAAAAAATAACAAAGATAATCATCCACGATCTCTTCCAAGATCTCCTTTGATTTTGCACTCATTACAGGGTAGAAGATGGATTGTGTGTGTGCATCCTTAATGTAACATTTATTATGACTTTAAGGCATTCAGATAAATTACAGATATTTCTTCACATCCAAGTTTAGGTACACATACTGCTCTGACCATGAAAACGAGTAGTACACAGTGAACACGGACGGCTATTCAACAAAAAGATGCTTCTAAGCTAGAGTTTAAATTTTGAAACTTATCATCTAAACCACATAGAACGTGGAAAAAAAAAATTCAAACTTCAACCTTTGACAACCAGACAAACATTACCTTACAGAGGTGATCATCACTGCCAGAATAGATATATGACCACTTTCATCAGCAAAGCACGCTGCATTAACATCCGACTGAAAAAAACTTGTATGCCAAATTAATGCTCCTTATATTACAAGAACTGAGAAATGTATATATATTGCAGCATGAATTAATTCTTTATATTGTAAAAATAGTGAGCAATCATAGAACAACTAGTCCCAATAGTATCAACCTCAGTAAACACCAGTTGATGAATTTGCAGTGATCAGATAAGGCTACAAACAATTCCACTTCTTCTCTTATTATCCTCTTCACCTTTTTCTATAAGGATGGGTGTATATTCAGGTAAAACAGAAGGAGGAGGGGACAACTAAATTTCTCTCCCAAGTCCACACTCCAAGCATAAAAAAGCTGGCTATGTATTTAAACCCGATTATATAAGCGGGTCCCTTGTGAAAAGATCTAGGCATTTGATGGAAAATCAGAGTGATGAGTAACAAAAGATGAAGAATCGATGTTAATTTATGCATATCAGGAAAGAGATTTATAGTTTTTATTAAGTTCAGCCATTTTGGTAAATTCTATTGGTCCATTAAGAAACAAGAGAGTCCGCATGCTTAGAAATAAAACGATTTTCACTTTCGAAGTGAATTATTTGCCTCATCCAGTATCATTAATCAACCATTTAATGTGTAAAAATTATGTACTCCTTTCCTTTTCACTTGCAAAATAGGTTTAAAAGTTACCTGACTTATTTGGTACAGTTTTGAATCACATTTCCAATAAGCGGTGATAGTGTGATTCATATATTTTAAATCATACAACTTAAGTCTCACGTTTCAGTCACTTTGCCGCTTAGGAAGTCACACAAGACAAATTGGACAACCTTTGTTCTCTAACAATTTTAGCAATTTAAAACCTATGGGAATCGAACATGTAATTTTGGTTTTAATACTAAAATGCTCTTCTATGCACCAAAAACTATAGTTATTGATAACTATTCAACTCAAATGTTTTAAATAGTATAATAATCTATGCATCATGTTTCAATCAATATATTGCATAGACAACAGGGACAATCACTGAGCCCAACCAAAATGATGTTTTTCTCCTGTGATATAGCATTCTCACCCTCCTTGTGTGACTAGCCCATGAGGATTTTAATTAGAAACAGTGATACTACTACATTAAGGATATTTGACAAATAAATGAGTACACGGACATATGGCTCATTATTCTGATAAAAAGGAGACAGTCAGCCAAAATTGGATGGAATCTTCTTTCATCCTTCCCATTTTTTGTGCTGCTAAAGCATCCATCACTTTCAACATCATCTTATAATCTCCATTTTTTACAACACTCACTGTTGCTTGCCACAACCCATTGCCAACAGAAAAAGAAAATGTTCCGTAGGACTTGGATAAAAATATTAACTATATCTCTGCCAGTGCTATTACCGATAATATCTCTCATATTCAACTTAATTAGCATGTCAAGTGCCTATTCCATTGTTTAGGTGTAAAAGCTCAATTTCATGGGATTTGGAACAAGGAATGATGTCACACCATAATCAAAGTAAACAATGGTTACCATATGAGCTGGGATACTAAGGTTGAGCCTTTTTGCTTCAAGATCATAAACATATATTAACTCATCACCGCTTGCCACAAGCTCTCGTCCATCATTTGAAAATTTCACTGAGAAGATGTCAACACGATACTCATCATCATCAATGTCAGCTGAAAACTCCAAAGCTTCATGAATTTCCTGAATAAAAAAGTAAAAAACAATGTGTTATCCAGCATGCTCAAGGCACATATAGGTATGTCATGCAATGTATTATAGATAATGCTGCATACAATTAGACAATATTCAAAGAGTTACATCATTTAATTGCAATGGACCTAGCATAGAATATTGGTATGCACAACCAATTCAAATAGAAAGGTTAAAAGGTGTGACATAATTCATTTCATCAGTGTAACATCTAAATAAAAATGTCTATTAAATATTAATGCCTGCTTCTTGGTTGGAGTTGAAAGAACATTTTTGTGTTAGTCAGCTAAACAACGGCGAACCATGTTTCATTGAATCCAATAAAACACATAAACCATAGGTCGAATCAATTAAATAAAAACAACAATGCTAGAGGCCCAGAATGTTCCAAACATGTCATATAGAGGACTTGTAACTCTCGGCAGGTCAATCATAGTTGCTAGTGGTTTCTATATGATGAAAGGAGCAAAAGAGCTAGAAATACAAACCGTCACGTTTGCAAGGGACTCTTTTGCAGAATATTCCACATTGACAATATGAGGCATCGGTGAAAGACTGGAATAAACCTGTGGAAACTGGCATCAATCCCAATTTATATAGGAAACCTCTGGCTGGAAATGGAAATAGAAAAATAGAACAAATTTCATCAAAACTAATCGACTGCAGTTCAGAACTAATAAGTTAATCAAAGAGTTTAATCAACAGAACAATGTCACACGTAGTTATTGATCAGATATATACGGCCTCAAAAACAGTAAACTGGTTTCTTATGGAACTTAAAATATAAGGAAGAGCGGAGCTTGAAGAGCAAGAAAGAACCATCGGCATCCACCATTTTCTTATTTCTACAGGGTGCAATCCAGGCTATCCATCCAAATGCATATCATCTAAAACTAATTCAGGACTGTTTACAAATACACAACATTTATATTCGATACATTTATCCTTTCCCTTTTTAACAAAAGAAAAAAATTATCGAGAATTTCCATGTGTAATATCATACTAACGAAACCCACACAGGTCAACACATTCTTGATTAAAATTTGATAAGCTTACAAGGAATCGCCGATCCGGAGAAAGGGATGCATCAGTAATTGTCCACTGCATGCTCCTTGCTTGAATATCCTTGTGAATTTTCCATCCTGAATCAACATTGTAGATCCTAATGTTTCTATCCTGTTCAGACGAGTAAGTAAGGGCCATAATCAAACCGAGTGATTTCACATACAAGTTCCAAAGCTCGACACAGACAGCAAGAATACCTGAAATCCAGCAATGAAAAGGGATCCATCTGCAGAAAACTGAGACACATATGCACGACTTTCTATCTTATCAATTACAGAAGGGCCATTAACGGGTAAATATCTGCTCAACACATGACAACCGTCTGACGACGAGAATCTCCCTCTTCCACTATAATTACATTCCCTGCCCATCAACATTTTCACTGGCGAAATGGGTAATCTTGCCTTGCCAGGAAACATCCTACTCAGATGCTCGTGTGGGGCGGACTTAAGTGTCGTGAGTTGCGAAATTTCATCATCACAACAACCAAGTGAAGGATTTCCGGTGGGTCCTCCAGCCTCACTCGCACCATCAGAACCATTAAAATACTTTCCAAACCTACTCATTCTGCAAGTTTAGCTTTTCTTTCTCTAACTGATCCAATGATGCCGCCAAATAATAAATAAAAACACTTCAAATGTAGAGAGAATTATAAGAACCGCTTGTCCGCTTTTCAAAACAAAAGAGAACAGTTTTATTTGACTTGGGCTATTGTTAGCGGACATTTGTATATGTTTTTGCAAAAAATTTATCGGTTTTTCGGACAAAAATATTTTTGAGTGTTTTATTAATTTACTCTATTTACTTCTCTAAAAATAAGCAGAAAAAACAAAAGCAAATAAGCAGATCATGACATATTTTTGACTACTTTAAAGCAGATAAGCAAACACTCGATGTTTTTTCTTAAAAACTATTTTTCAAACTTTAAGCAAAAGTAATATAAAAGTGCTTTGAATAAGCAACTGCAAATACACTCTTAATCTAAAAAACTAGCAGGTAAAAGCAGAAGCAAATAAGCAAGTCGGAAGATGCTTTTAGTTGCTTTAAGC
Source organism: Haberlea rhodopensis (assembly GCA_907163345.1). Classification (NCBI taxonomy): domain Eukaryota; kingdom Viridiplantae; phylum Streptophyta; class Magnoliopsida; order Lamiales; family Gesneriaceae; genus Haberlea; species Haberlea rhodopensis. The sequence continues at coordinate 153,417 of CAJQUN010000675.1, forward strand.
TGTGGTGATGATTTTGTAATTAATTGAAGTTCATCAAGTTACCTTTTTTATTTTAATGCCAAATAATCAAAAATTTTGCTTAAAATATTTTTTTCAATTTTAAACACAAATAACATAAAAGTGCATTGAATAACCACTTAGAAACATATTGTTAATAGGCAGCCCATGTACTCAATGACGAAAAAATCAGCGAAACATTATTTTTTTGTAGGAAAAATTGCGGGCCTGTACCCTTTCCTGAAACTTAATTCATCCTAGTCTAGTTAAAAAATATTAGTTCATTTAGGTCTATTCTTGGTTGAAATGACTATAAAACCCACATGTGGTCCAAGTGATCCACATGGTCCAACCAACTCTTAATAAAATTGCATTCTTAACCCTCAGAAAACGTTTAAAGAACAAATAAGCATATATATACTATTTATCATCTTCTTTATCCTTTTATTCATGAAACGGTAGCATTTATGAACATGAGATCTTTCAGTTTCTGTCATCTCGGGTGAACCCAAGAGCATACTTTTACAAAGGACTCACAGTTCATATAACGTTCTTCTAATTATAATTCACAACCCAATTTGAAGATCATGTTAAAAATAAATAAAAGGCCCAACATGCTTCCGTATTACAATAAAATTTAACAAACTGAAATATACCATTTTGACCATAACGTCACCGGGTGATGTGGGTCGCAACGCCACCAGTTGAAAACTTACTGCCTCCAGACTGTTTTACGAATGGCTCCTCACCATTCAACCTCAGCTCAAGGGCGAGGCTAGTCTGCAAGTTATCCGACTCCTTCAGAAACCGCATAGCACAGCCCTAATTCGTTTCCTACCTTAGGGTGTAAGGTATAATCAAGATATAAAAAGGATTTAAAGAAATCTGGGAGATAGCTGGGCAATAGCCTTATTTTTATTATGGAATACTTATAATATCTATTACATTAAAACGTCTCCTTTTGGGAGGAGACGGGCTTGTTTAGCCTCTCATATAGATGAGGCTGGACTCAAGAATACATAAACTTGTAACAAACAGAACAATATTACAGACACTTATGAAATGAAAGAAAGAAAAGAAATATTACCAAGCTAAGAAAGCTGAAGATTACAAAGCTTGGAGACTACAATATTTATTTTCAGAACACAATGGAGAATTTTCGATGTCCTTAGCTTCCTGAATGAGTGCCCTTATATGTGCATGAATCCGGACTTCAACTGCGGATTCCAAATATTGATCAATGTTGAGTGTGCCTGTGAGTGCGCCTTAACTTTCACGTGGTCTGGCATCTTTGTCTGAATGTGCCAACTTTTCTCGTGAGTGGTCCATTATTTTTTGTCTGAGTGAGTTGAACAGTATCCGCATTTATTTTTAATGGTCCACCTCTTTTCCTTTGTCGGGGAATCTTTACATTAGTGGTTTTTATGGTCCCCGAGCTTTAGGAAAACGGGATCTCTTGTCAGCAGGTCTTTTGTCTCTTCCTGCTTCTGATCTGTCGGGTTTGGAACGGAATCCTTTCCCAAACTCTGGTTCTTTCTGCTCCGGGAATGCTTGGCAAATATGGTCTAACCATCGGCCAATGTGTGCCATGTTGCAGAATTTCCGGTAAGTCTCTTTTCCTGCCGGGATCTTGTTTTCCCAAAGAATTCTTATTTTTGTTTCAAAGAGTTCTTCGGCAAATCTCGTGGAGGTTCCTGTCATTGAATTCAGCAAGAAAGTTCTGTTGGCTGAATTCTGAAAGAACTTGAATGAGTATTTGACTTTGTCCATTTCTGTGAGACAAACCCAAAGACCCCATGCTCTTCTGGTTGAAACTTCATCCTCTGTGATAGTTCCAGCCAAAATTGGAATTCCTTTTGGTAACGCCATTTTTATATTTTTCAGGCGTTTCCATCTGGTCTTCTAAGCTTGCTAAAATGAAAAGCTTCGATGAAGCCTTTCTTCGCCGATTATGGAGCATCACTGAAAATACTGTAATGCCTCGGATTTGTTATGACGTAATTTTGAATAATTACGGTACGATATGGACTCGGGTTCGGGCTGAACCGAGGGAAATACTCACATACATGAAATGAATAGTAGATATATGACAAGGAAAGAAATATGATGCACAAGATGTAGTGCATAGAAATGACTTGAATGAAATCAAATGTAGTGGCATATCAAGCAACATGGACTAAATGCATTTGAATTGAATTTCATATGCCTTTGCCTTTCATTTAAAGTTGCATTAGCATGTGAATTTGAGTTTGGATTTACATGTTTATGGTAATTGGCATGGTATTATAACAAGTGGTTATATTAAGGGGATTAATGCACTTAAACTCACAATACACCATTTTACACCTACAAATCTCTACCAAGCTCCTCTTCATCTCTTTCAAATTCTTGGTGGTTTGAGCTTGGGATTGACTTGTGACTTGAGTTAGGAAGGTGTGTGAAGTGAAAGTGTACCATCTTGGTAAGGAATTCTTAACTTTACACTTGAAATATGTCATTGGTGTTGCATATGTGAAGTGAAATATCAAGTGTTCATGTGAAGAATTATATCATGTTTCTATGCTTTGAATTTGAATCTATGATGTTAGAATCATGTTAAGATGTTCCTAGAGAGTGCTTGAAACATGTTTAAATGTTGAATTTCGAGTTGTAGGAGAGAGCTAGGAAGATAAGCTCAAAATCGCCATGTTCTGAACTTTCTGGACATCGGCGATCGATCGCGAGCCTTGTGGCGATCGATCGCCGAAACAGAGTAAATTTTAAGACGGTTTATACATGTAGCGATCGATCGGTGAAAATGTGGCGATCGATCGCGAGCAACAGAACATTTTGGCGATCGATCGCGAGGTTGTGGCGATCGATCGCGATGGAATAGAATAGTATAGCGATCGATCGGTGAGATGTGGCGATCGATCGCCAAGGGCAGAAACTTGAAAAATGTTATATTTTGTAGCTTTTGATATTTAAAGCCTCTTATAACATGGTATATTGTTCATATGCTTGTAGCATCATCACAGGGGACAGGGCAAAAAGGCAATTAACCATTGACGACCGAGTTATCTGGTTTGTGTCGCTTTACAGGTACGTGTTGACGTACGGAGTATAGATATGATGTGATGATGATGGTATGGTTTTGATATCATATGATTTATGTTATCTTGTGTCATATGATTGGTAGTTTCATATGCATGTACATACATGGATTTCATATGATTGAGATGGAGGCCTTGATAGATATGTGTATATGCTTTGGTGAGATCATTGCCTCGATAGATATGCCTGGTGTGGTATATGCTTTGGCTGTGATCGTTGCCACGATAGATATACTACATATGATTTGGCTTGAGATATATACGCCTGGTGTGGGTATATGCTCTGACTATTGTCACAGATGAGCATGGTACTATGATATGTGCTGCTAATATGAAGATGTGATGTGGTTCCACTGACATATTGAGCTGAATAGGCATATCATATGGGGCTCGTGATAATAGGGTGCCTATTGAGACATGTCATGACATAGTGCATTTGTGGATGCATGATACAGAACATTCACGTTAGATGATTTATTGTGCTTTATCATTGATATTGATATTGTTGCACTGAGATCGTTGTTCTCTATACTCATTGTGTGAATGTTTTCTGTAGGGACTCATAGACGTGGGGAGACGGGATGTGAGTCATTTTCCGCTGCGAGCTGACCACTGCCTAGGAGTTATCTTGGATTAGGTTGTTACTTGTACATGTGATGTATAGGTGGTTAGGTTTTTATAACCTTGTAACAACTTAACTAGTTAGAAACTCTTAATCAGTGTATGTTTTTACTTAATTCAGACTCACGTATGTATGTTAAGATACTACATAAATGGATTAAGTAACGAGGACCCCACAAATACAACTCCAAAATGTCGCCTCTTGGCAGACGTGGATTGTTGGCCCAAGTCTCGTAAACAGCTTCTCTGATCCATTTCGCTAATTTTGATATTTCTGAGAAGGCTGGTGCCACATTATAAACCGAAGCCAAAGCTTCGAAATTATACCATTCCTGAACATCATTTGGATGGCTGCCTGGTTTCATCCAAACTCTCGGATATTTTCGTGAGATACAACTATCGATTTGTCTGGGTTGATACCTCGCCTGGTAATTAGTTTCTCCCAAGTGCATTGGTAATCCTGCATAGGTGAAGAAACTAAATCATCAGTAGTTTGAACCTTAGACTTGCCAGTCATTGGCCTAAGATTCACTCTCCATCTTTTACCCCAGAGGTGCTGTGTTGACTTGAAGGTTCAGATTGTGATGACACATGACCCTCAACATTCGCTTCAGCTTATACATCCTCAAGGAATGCGTCATCTGCAGCACTTGTGACAGGGGTACTTGAATCCCTTGCCTCCGGGTTAGATGAGTCATGTTCTCTAAACACTTCTTTTTGCACCGTTGAAGGTGTTGCCTGAAGGATAGGCCCTTTCAAGACTTCAAACAAACGTTCGTGGTCCCGAAAGCATGCTCGTATATGATCAGTGGCAAGTTCATGATCTGCTCTTTGAAGTCGTCCCGCGACCTCTGCATTGAGACAAAGAGTCCCAAAATCTCGTTCCAGGATCTCCAGGTTTTCCCTGAGATTCCTAACTCGCTTGAGGGTATCGCTAGCAATGTGTCCCTCCATCTCGTGTTAAGAAATCTGCAAGAATATTTTTATCAGATTTTACAATGACAATATCATAATCATAATATTGACATTCAGCCTGCCATCTTAAAAGTCTAGCCTTTTCTGGTTTTGATTCAATTTTATTTTTCTGAAAAGACTTAACACTAGTATTATATATTTTTAAGATAAATTTATTTGCAAGTAAAAATAATGGCCATTTTTTAAAAGCCTTTCGAACTGCAAAGAACTCATTCTCGTTGATGTGCCATCTGATAACTTTGTTGTTATCAAATAGCCCGCTGCAATATCTGCATGACACTTCTCCTTCTGGTGTGACTTTCATGAGGATTGCAGCCCACCAATGATCACTGGAATCTGTGTATAATACCAAGTCATCCTCGTCGTTTGGTATTGCAAGCTTTGGTAGTTGCCTGCAAACCTCCTTCAGCTGTTTGACAGCTTGTCTATGATCTTCATTCCACTCAAATTTAACATCTTTTTTTAGTAGTGACTGAACACTTTCCTGTGGTTTGCTAGATTGTTGATAAACATCCCAGCAAAATTAACAACTCCTAAAAAACTCTGAAGTTGTTTTAAATCCTTGAGGTCATCCGGATATCCTTATACTTTTTCAACAATGTGATTCTAGAGGATGATTCCAGATTCGTCGATCTCGATTCCAAGGAATTCGATCTGTCTTGTAGCAATCAGTGCTTTCTTATCAGAAAGCACTAATCCTTCTTTGTAACAAACGTCTGAAAAGATTTCCTGATTGTTTAAGATGTTCTTTCATGTTTTTTGACGGAGGATGTCGTCAATATAAACGAACATGAAGCTGAAGTAATCCTTGAACAGATTATCAATCTTTCTTTGATATATCTGGGGAGCATTTGTCAATCCCATTGGCATAACATTCCAGATATAATGTCCTTGTGGCGTGGAGAATGCTGTAAACTTTCTGCTTGCTTCCTCCATTTTAATCTGGTAGAACCCAGACTTACAATCGAATTTAGAAAACACTTTGGCATTCTTGATGCTATTTACCAAATGTTCTCTTATTGGGATAAAATATCCATCAAACTCCAAGATTTCGTTGATCCTTTTATAGTTGATCACCAATCTCGGCTTTCCTCGTTTAATTTCTCCATGATTCCGAACAAGAAATCATGGGCTGTTGTATGGAGAAATACCTGCTGAGATTAACTTAAGGTCAAGATGTTCCTTAAGTATGATCTGCATATCCTTCCGATCTTCCTGGTTCATGGGGATCGGCATGTACCTAACAAACTCATTTTCTTTTCCAGTTTTCACCTTCAAAGTAGCTCTGAGCTCATTTTTGTTCCACCATGCTAGTGGATCCTCGTTGTAGTTCCTACGAATCTTCCTTTTTACATCCTCTAGAGTGATTCGCTCTTCGAGGTTAATTTCAGGTTGTTGGACTTCTTCTCGTAAAGCATTTTTCAGTAGCAACAGGGTCTCTGGAGTTACTCTTTCCTCATCCTGCTCTCTGAAAGACATGATGTTAACCCAGTCAAAAGCTTGAGAATCCTTTTCACTAGGACCTTGTTGTCGGAACTGAAGAATTGCCTCTCCAAATTTCCGCTGATCTTTCATCTTGGGTGTCGAAGTTTTCCTTCATCACACTCTTCCGGCAATGGCTGGTAATTTCTCACCAACATCTTTGGGGAACATTTCTCGCCTGGCAGTGCATATTCCAGCTCCTGACGATGTAGGCTGCAAAATATTCTGCCCGGTACTTCTCATATAACATCCCGATGGAGATGTATATGGAGAATGGACTTGTGGTCATTTGATTCTATATCTTTTTCCTTCCACCGTGAACTCCATTCCATCTTGCAATCTTTCCCAAGGTTTATGTTCCTTGAGAAATGCAATCCCTAGAATAAGCTGTTCTGGGATTCTTCCTGCCGAGCCTGCAATTGCTAGATCAATTTCACCGATTTGTAGGTTTCCTTGATACTTGCCAACTGTATGTTGTTGCAAATAGTAGAGGACATCGCAAGGGAAGATATTCTCCTTTTTCTATAATGTCAAAAATTATCTGCACTTCTCTCCAGCCTTCTGGGCATTTCAGTTTTCCTGTTGTTTTGAATACATCAGGGATTTTCTGAGTTCTGCTCAAGACTGCCTTCTGTTTTTCCCCCGGATAGTGGCTCAGTAACCTATCCTGTTGAAAAGACATCCTTCTTGGCTCGATCATAAGGCCCATGCTTCTGTTCAGAACAGGTTGATCCTGTATCCTCATGTCGATCTCCCATATTGTCGGAGTATCAATAATATCCGGCAATACCGCTTTGGCGAAGTCTTCGAGATTCTGGGGACTTCGATGAATTCCTTTCTCAAGAATACTTCGGAACGATGAGTATTCGAGAGTGCGTATGACACCTTGTAGGTGATCGAGTAAGGCATGTTCACTTCTTTCATCAAATCTTCTCTTTTAAAATCTTGATGAAGGGCTCACTTTGTTGAAGTCTCGATCTCCTAAATTGTATGCAATCCTCGTAGAAGTTCCACTTATGGCTGAAACGTTGAGTTTCTGCCATATGCTTCTTATTTAGTTTTTCCAATTTCTGGGAATACCACCTGTAAGAATGACACTTCGAATATTGTTCGGGGTCCATAATTTTCTTGAATTGTCTCCTTCTTATAGGTTACAAATTAATATTCAAGATATTATCATAGTATTTCCAGAATAAACCTAGGCTCTGATACCATTTTGTGTCCGTACCCAATCAGAACCTATAGGTTTCCCTTGGTTTGAATAGGGCGTACCTATGTTGCACGGATACGGATACGCGGATACGTGGATACGCAGATACGGGTACGACTGCACAAGATTTTCAAAATTTGTAGGATACGATACGTCCGGATACGGCAAATTTTATTAATTTATTTATATATATATATATATAATTAATAATATTTGTAATAAATCAAGTTTCAAGCATATAATCAACATTAAACACATTAGAAATCAGAATAAAGTTGCAAACTCACCAACTTCACGACAAATGGTAAAATATTAATCCAGGACATCTAAAATTTCAAGCATATAATCGACATAAACACATTAAAGTGGTTAGGAAATAGGGATTTAGTTAAATAATTTAATTTTAATTACAGTTTCAACCCTATTTTTTTTAAAAAATTCGAAAATTCCCGTATCCTACCTGTATTGGATACGGTCAACGATGTATCTTGACCGTATCCGAAACGTATCCGAAATAAAAACTTATTTTTTATCATCGGATACGCCACGTGGCGTATCCGATACGTATTGGTGTCGTATCCTCGCGTATCCGTATCCCAGAAGTATCCGATACTTGACCGCAAAATTTTTTGGAGTATCGGTGCAACATAGGGGCGTACGCACGAGCGCGCCACCGTTTTACCGGCTCTTAACAGCCTAGACCCTACCAAGGTTCCCCCACAGAAATCGGACGTCACCACAAGTGGCACATATCAGCTTGCTAACTCGTCTCCAGTCTACAACCAAGGTACTGCCATTGGCCCGACCATCGACAACAAGTTATCCCTTACGAAGAGCTACGCTTCGTGACAGATCACCCAGTAGAGGCTTAGGGCTCTTTATACGCCCTGATACCATTTTGTGCCAAGGATCGCAAAAACAGGAACTTGTAAAAAGAAGTCATTAAATGCCAATTTTTTATAAATATAAGGATATAAAAGATAATTAAGTATTATATAGAGACCATTTTGTAAGCTAAACAAAAGCCTAGGGAATAGAATGCAATCTCACATAACCATTGAGGGGTAAAAGAGTCAAATGAAATACCCAATTGATTTGAAAATTTGAAAATTGGACCTATTTGAATAGAAGTTTTTCCAACTTGGATTTTCTTGGACTAAAGTTTTTTCCCAAGACTTAATGATTTAAGTTTCCCAAAAGAGCACTTCCTTACAATTTCTCCTTTTTTGTATAATTACAAATTTCTTACATTAAATAGGCAGTGACAGTTACCATAATTTCATAATAAAAAAAAAAGAAAATTGATTATTCTAACTCGACTCAAAATTATATTTTTAAAAATAATCTTCTTTACAAAATATTTTTAAAAACAACCTTACATATTTAATCGTTAGTATATGTAATATATATCAACACAAGTTATTAACTAAATTTTCAAATAATTTTAATATATACACAAAATTTTATTAATTTATTAATAAAATAAAATATTAAAGCAATGGTTAGAATAACAGATCCACATTCATAATCCCATTAATTTTTTGAATTCAAGCAAATGCTTTTTTTTGTTTAAAGAAAATAATATACATTCTTCTATTTAATGGATGACGGGTTTGTCATAGCCGTTTTTGGTATGATAAAAATGTATTTGCATAATGGCCAACCGTTTTAAAAGAAAATCATTATGCATGGAATATATTTTTCAGTAATTCCACAAATTTATTTGACAAGGAAGAATAGAACATTATATTTATTCTATATCATAATATTCGACCTTATGTTTTAATAACTAGTACTAAGGTACTGTTTGGAATGAGTGATAAGGTAAGGATAAGATAAGGATAAAAATTATGAGATGTTTTAAAATAATATAATGTTGTAAGTTATATGGTGTTTGTTTGGGGATAAGATTGTGGATTAATTTTATAGTTTGATATAATGACTAAAATACCCTCACTATTATTATATATAATATTAATAATAATAATAACATAACAATAAAATAAATAATAATAATAAACAAATAATGATATATAATAATAATAATAATAATAATAACAAATTAGTAATATAATATAATTAATAATTATAATAATAATAATTGGAATTAAATTAAAAGAAGTAAGTTGAAATTTTGGCGAAAAAGGGTATATATGTCATTTTATTGAACGTGTGATAAAAGTGATAAATATTATGGGATAACGTTCGCTTAAAATCACAAAACATGGGATAAAAATTAAATTAATTATAGGATCAAAATAAAATAAAAAAAAGCACCAAACACCACCTAAGTCTTAAGATTAAATAGATTGTGATAAGTTATATGAACCATATAAGGAATAAAGTAGGGTCATGCACATGCATGAATCTTCTCCGAAAGCTTCTATTTTCAAAATATCTTTCATAGATCTCTTTGGACTTCAAAGCTTTTTATATAATTGAAGTCATATCTTCTCCGGTCATCTCATTACTCTAGTGACGCCGAAATATATGGTCTCTACTCAACGCGTAGGTATGTTGCTGGGCCTACGTCGTAAGTGACCAAACTAGCATATGCATTTTTCTTGCATATTCTATTCAATACAAGTTGAACATACTTCATCTTGAATGTTTTTGTTCCTTATTTTATCCCTTTTGATCTTACCACGCATCCGATGAAACATACGCATATCTATCACACTCATATTTGGACGTGTTTTCTCTTGTGTGCCCATATTCTATCACATACATCATTGCAAGTCTAATGACATTTTTATAAAACTTTACATTCAATCTCAGCAGGATAGTACGATCGCATAGAACTCCGGTGATATTTCTCTATATTAATCATTCTGTCTGTATTCGGTGGTTGACACAGTTATCAATCTCTCCACCTTTTTAGATAGCATGATCTAGATATCGAAACTTGCTACTTATCGATACCTCTTGGTCATTGAGTGTTACAACAACGGGGTCCTGAGATGCACAACCACTAAATTTGAACTCCATATATTCCGTTTTAGATATATTTAATCTAAAATCTTTTGATTGCAAGGTATCTTTCCATAACTCCAATTTAGCATTAATCTCTACCTTGGTCTCGTCGATTAACACAGCATCATCAGTGAAAAGCATGGTCATTGTGTTTATTCTATATGTATTTTTGTAGGATCGAGCGCTTACCGCTTTATCAATAACTATAGTTAAGGGTAATGGCGCAACATCAATATTTTCAATCATACACTGACACAAGCGCCACGTGTTCGATCGATCACAAAGCAGAGGCAATTGTTGAACCCCAACAATCCCTCCCCCAATAATTGCACTCTCTGCAACTCATGGGAGTCGAACACGCGACCTTGGCTCTGATACCAATTGTAGGATCGAGTGTTTATCGCTTTACCAATAACTATAGTTAAGGGTAATGGCGCAACATCAATCTTTTCAACCATACACTGGCACAAGCGCCACGTGTTCGATCGATCACAAAGCAGAGGCAATTGTTGAACCCCAACAATTTTGTTATATCATCAATCAATAATGCGAATAAGAAAGTACCCAATGCAGACCCTTGATGCAATACAATAGTGATCGAGAACTCATTTGTCAACCAGCTACATGTTCTCATATTGGATGTTACTTCGCCATATATATCTTTGATTATGTTGATATACTTGATATGGACTTTTCTACCTAATGTATCATTCACTTAAATTAATTGTTTTATATAAGTTAGTACGATGTTATAACTAAAGCACAAATTTTACAAATTAGACAATATATATAAGCGGCGTAAGGTTACTGTTCCAATGAACAGTAACCTTACGTCATTTTTCTTTTTTAAAAAAAATTTTAAAATTTCTTTTTTCTTTTGTTTTTTCTTTTATTTTTGTTATTTTTATTTTAAAATAACGTCATTTTTCTTCTTTTTTTTATTTTTCTATTTCTCTTTTGTTTTTTCTTTTATTTTTGTTATTTTTAATTTATATATCGGGTACTGTTCTCATGAATAATAAACGTCAGTCCTATTTTTTTTATTTTTGTTATTTATCGGGTACTGTTCTCGTGAACAATAAACGTCAGTCCTATTTTCTTTTATTTTTGTTATTTATTATTTTGTTGCATCGGTACTGATTTGTTTGGAAAGATTTGACCATTGACCCAACTGTGCATCCCTCTTATCTCAATTTTTAAAATTCAAAATGTTTTCTTTTTTTTTTTTTAGAAAAAACTTGTTGATTTTATCAAGTATGAATTGATTTTAAAAAAAACAGAGATTTCAAAATAGATTTTCGTCATGACAAACTTTAATAATAATTTATATGAACTGGTTTAAAAAAAACAGAGAGTTCAAAATAAGTTTTCGTTGTGGCAAATTTTAATTATAATTATTTATAAAATATTTGGCATGATGGATTTTTGGTAGATTACAGGTCGTCAATTTTGCTTGTTTGTATATATTTTGATTTTTCTTTACCTACGACTCATTGCTAATATGTGTTTGTTCTCGATTACATTTGTTATGATGTTTGGCCTCAAATATTCCCTTCATGTATAAGGAGATTATATCAAAATTTTAGAAAATATTAAATTATGATAATTATATATTACTTGTTTGATACACGATTATTTGTGAGAAAGTATATACATAATTATAAAAGTAGGATGATTCAATAATAATGAGGTCATAGCAAGTAATATACGAGCAATACCCTAAAATAACAATGCAACTACAACAATAAACATAAACTATAATTTCTCTTATGCGATGTTCGGTCCTGCTATGAGATACCGAACACATGTCTGCATTATGAAATGAACCATCGTCATTTTGAAAACTCTTGCGAATAACTTTTGATTGGTTTTAGAGTTTGTTGAGAATAACTTTTGTTATGAAATCTAATGTCATCTACTATAATGCACTTTTGTAGATGACTTTTGTTTAGGGGTCTATTGGGCCCTACTAGGATAGCATATGTCAACTTTTGCTATGGTGCACTGTTGGGAATGACTTTTGTTTGGTACAACCTATTTGGTGTTATATATGTACGCTTATGTATATTTAATGCGTATTGACCATCTTTTTATCCTCTTGAACTGTCTGTTGAACTTGTGTCGAGCGCTTTGTTGGACATATATACCAGATTATAAGCTAATTGGCACCGCACCTTGCGTGGTGCCAAATTAACTAGTAATAATATATTACAGCAACGAAATACATTGTACTCATGTATTATGTTGTGACCACAAAAATCGTGTGTTGAACACGCTAGTATTAAGGAAAAATGTGTTACCAGTTGATAAGTGAATTTATGCTAATGTACCATTTGAAGTGTGTGATGTGATGACTATAAAAGTGGTTAGGGAATATTAGATGATGTTAATAATATAGTATGATAAATATGGTGTTTGTTATGATTTGTAATGACTAAAACACTCATTACTATTTTTCAAATTTTTGTAATTTTCAAATTTACATCTGTTATTACTTCAAATTTTTGGTTGGAAATAATCTTTTTTATTTAATGAGTATTTTTTGAATTTTTGGAGGAAATTTATATATTTTCAACATTTTCGTTGCGGCTTATATTATTTTTGCCTCGGCAACTCAATGATTCGTACACAAAAAATTCCCACTTATCGCAGCTACAAAATAATTGGCCACAATGAATTATAATTTCTAGAAGAAAAATTCACACATCTCCGTGGCCACAAATAGTAGGCCGCGACGAAATAAGAATATTTGATCTATTATTTAACAAGTCACCCCGGCTACAAATGTTTTGGGCACAACGATTTTAAATTTTGAGTTATTTGAATTTTTAAAATTTATATTTGTAATTAGTATAATTTTATTTATAATTTATACATTTATATTTATAATTTTCCAAATATATATTTGCAATTCCAAACGTTGTAATAAATATTTTGTTTATTTGAAAATAATCTACAAAATATTTTCATAACTTATAATAAAATGATGTGGTATATTTTAATTTTATTATAGGTAATAAAATTAAATTTCATGATTTTGAATTTTTTTAAGAATTTCAAATCTTACAAAGTAAAAGATGGTAAAGGGCATATATATCATTTTGTAACATTTTTATTGGTTTTTTAATGTTTGTAAACATAGTCGGATTACTAATCCATAACTTCAAATATGAGATTAAAAAAAATTAATCTAACCATGCTCTAATTAAGGACTTCAAACGGAGCCTAACAAGATTCCAAACTATGTGCAAAATGCAGTATGGTTTGCATGAAACAAAAGGGTCCTCATCTGTGTTTTGTTGCAGGACGATGTTGGCTCTTTCCCACCCATATTGTGGAGCGAGTCCGTTTGACTCTATCTGCAAAAAGACGATGTCTGCGACAGACAAATAAACATTAACACATAAAAACAGATCTCTGGCAGACTGGCTACTCTATCAATCACAAAATCATTAGAAAATAGGTTATAGCAAGCTAAACACTCTTAAAAAGTCGAGAAGGGAATTAGATGAGAAACAAGAACTGCAATTTAAATTTCTACTAGAATTGGTTATATCCCCTGCTACGCATGTACTAACTACGCATCACATGTCTCATACATTAATGTTCACCAGTCATAGAACACGTCATAAACATCCATCATTAGAAGAATAGCACTAAATGCAGCAGAAAATTTGAATGGGAAATAATAAATCATTAGCTGAAGTGATAAATCGGATTCTCTTGTCAATTCCACGCCAAATGATATTTACTACAAGGGCAAGATTATAATGGCACATTCAGCAAACAACAGGAGTACAGGACAGAAACAAACCTTTCGTATTCCAGCTTCTGTTTAACTATTCCATTCAGTAGTAGCTCTGAACTGTAAACAGCGCCACCTGCATATATATTGCTATGAGTGGTCATCTTTACATTACATTCAGCAGGGATAATAATTTCAAGGAACGTGTTTCAACCTTTCTCAAGAAAAGGCACACAGATATCATAGTCTTCTTCACAAGATATAATCAAAAGATCATCTGGAAGTTTTTCATCTTTCAATGCCAATCTTCCAAGTCTCTCGATTGCCTGGTAAGAAATGCACTGCGTATCATTATCCATTCTAAAATGATTCAGTGTAGGCCATTCTCTCATCCTATGCCATTGCATTCATCAGAGAAATCACAAGTAAAAGAAGGTGCATAAACCTTATACACTGACTAAAATGCACAGAGCAAATATCTTCGAATGTGGTGCTATGGCATGAATGCGACAGAAATTCCATCCTTACGAATTCATGCAGTAATCAATGATTGTCCATTCATAGTATAGGTTCCACGCTAAATTATGAGATTAAAAAAACAAGAAGGCATAAAGGAGGTAGGAAAATAATCCGAGAGCTTAAAATCATATACTTGGCAATAGTTTTAAGATCCAGCGAGCTACATGTGTAATTTTACCACCCTCCAGTTGTCAAGGGAATTGATTGCTCGGTTTCGAGCACCTTCGAGTGATGACACCCACCCCCAGAATTTGCTAAGAACTTAACAGGAGTAAGTTAACTAATGACTAACCACACACAGGAAATGAGGAGCATAAGACACTCGATAATGAAACAACTGAGCTGAAAATTACTGGAAAAGAAAAATCTCAAGAATGATCACATACCAAACCATGAACTGCCTTGACCAAGTTTGTTATAATGTCTTTACCAGGCTTTGTATTTGGGGTGACAAAAACTTTTTGACCCTGCCACCAAAATTGTTTTGAGATACGGTATGGTTATTGTATATCATTTTATGCAACAGTCATATATACACCTGTAAAAGTGAATGTTGACTAGCTCTTGACAGAGAAACTGGCATACTGAAGCCAAATTCCTTTTCTCTTCTTGCATCTCTGAGAATGTAATTTTTCTCATTAACAAAACAGCTAGCTTGTCCACAGCTTTCAAGCCATAAGTGAGTCACTACTGGTTTTCCAAAAGCAATTGCTACAAGCATATTTCTAGTGCGGACAAATTCATCAGCTACAAAATGTGTAGCATCTGACATAGAAGAAGCATCTGAAGCTCCCAGCTTAGCCAAAACCTGTGACAGAAAAACATAACCAAATAATTAGAAGTTATCCACCAACTTGCACAAATTGAGGAAACAAATACAAATTTCCTGAGTACCTTTTTCTGCTGTTTGACAACATCCACATCCAGGTGCTGGCTAAACAAGACTCTAACATTTGTGGTATCTTTCCTCTTTCTCAAGTCTTTCGCTTCACTAAATGATACTGATGTGTCAGTCATTAAGCTATTAATTTCTTTTATAAGAGACAGTCTAGACAGGTTCTTTCTACAAGACTGCTTGTGATACTCATCCCCCATACAGATAGGAGATACATTGTTTATTGGTGTCGCACAAGTAGCCGGTGTAGTACAAGTTGAAATGGATGTTCCAAATCTTTCACTTGGTGATGCATCTAGCCTGTCAATAGTTTCTGCACCTTCAGCAGATTTTGAGGTCTTCGCATCACTCATCCCATCACATTGCATAGATGTGCAAGGATCAACTGCCTCAATTAAACTTGCTGTCGCCTTTCCAAGATCAGAACCTCTATGATCAACATTAGTCCTACTTCCATTGTCTCTTGATCTTTTTAAACTTCCATAACGTTGCGCATCAGCTTCTTCCTCATCTAAGAATGTTTTTTGTCGAGATCTTTTTGGACCTGGAAGCTCACGTGCAGATCTTTTCGGTTCTGAAGAACTGGATGTACCAACATATTTTGTATCTGATTTCTTAAACACAACTGATCTCGCCTTTCTAACATTCTTGATGGTACCCATTTCAGCATTTTTATCATGGGCAGCTGTTCTACTTTTTCTGAGTACATGAGCACTAATCAGATAATTTACCTCCTCCCTCGCATGAAATGCAGTTCGTGGAGCCTTTGAAGCATCCAATTTACTTCCTCTCCTAGTTCGATGAGCCACTGGAACAGAAGAATTATGTTGCTCCATGATTTGATATGACTCACTTTCTTGAATGCAGCTCCTTTTCCTGACTCTTCCCACCTTCTGTTCATTCATTTTAGGAGTGATCTGGCATTTCTTACCGTATAAGACGAAATCATTATTGACATCTGCAGGCCTCCTTTGTTCTGACCTCCTCAGCTTTGCGTCACAACACTTCCTAACGTTTTCAGTTTGTTTTACTGATGGGAGAATGGAGTCATCACTCGTGTTGATGCTGGTCCTCATTAAACGTTTGGCTTGTCTAGTAACAACTCCAACAGTAGATTGATTTTTTGTTGTGGTAGCCTTTGTAATTAGGCCATCGCCTTCATCAGGAACACCACTATTAGTGTTAGCCAAATGCAACTCAGAACAGAAAGTTCCTAATGCTTCCGCAGCCATTTGAGTATCAGGACCTATATTTTTCAGGTCTGAAATATCCTTGTTACTATCATTTTCAGTTAATTTGAGCCCAGATGTCAAGTTTGACTGATTATCCAAATCCTCCTCAAGATTCTTGAGCAACACCTCATCTTCGGAATGAAATGATCCCTTTGCTCTCCTCCTATGCAACATTGCCCATGAATCTGTGTAGGCTGGGTCTCGTAATTTCTTCTTAGCGTAAGCTTGCTTCTTTTCAATTCCATGATCCCCACCAGACTTGATTTTTATAAGGTCTGCACAGCCAGATTTCCTAGTTTCCATAAAGGTTCTCTCCTGAGGACTTCCCTTGTCAAAAAAGAGTTTCTTTTTCTTCTGGAAAAAATCTCCCCCGCCTTCATCTTCACGGGAATCATCCCAATCATAAGCTCCATCATTTGTGCTTTTGAGAATAGAGCTTTTTGCCATATCTAGAGAACCTTTAATTCCATTGATTACCTTTGGTTTTTCTGCAATGTGAATTCTACAGCCAATGCTTTGATCATGCTTCATGACATTAAATTCAAGAAACTTGTCCACGACCTCAAGTGCATTGGCTTGTGATAAATCTCCAGGTTCCTCAGAGTTGACATAACTTAACCCAGCCAAGTGATTTTGAGATGCATCAAACTCAGTTGTGTTAAGACAGCCATCTGTCTGGTTCATGTTAACCTCTGACTGACCAACTTCAACAACTCTATCCTCTGAAAAAAGTTTCCTAATGGTATTACTACCCTTGCATTTTATTAGATTCCATAGTTTTCCACTGCTTTCATCGTACCCATTCGAAAGACATTCCTCATTGTTCTTCCTGCCAGACTTGAACAAATCTCCATTAAGAAATGCACCTTCTTGCTCACACCTCCTTTGTTCCAAAGAAGATTTGTCACTACTATTGGAACACAAATTACCACTAGATCCTCTGGCAAGAGCGGCCAAACCAGAGGCTCTAATTGATGCAGCACGAATCGAGGTAAAATCTCTGCTAACGGATCCTGAAACAACATTTTGTTGTAACCAAAAGAACAAAAACAACAGCTTCTTATCCACATGTATCGTAAATTTCTTGCTACACCGGATGCTTTAACCCATTATATAACATAATTAAAAACTTGTGACATGCCTTTCAGACCACCAGCCCAGAGAAGCACATGCTGTAGGTCCGTAAACGATCAGAAGAATTAACTAAATGCAAAGAACAAAGCAATGAGGATAAGGCAGACGAGATTTTGCAGATTTTTCAATCGGGATGAATTTCCCTGATGGGGAAGGAACAAAGGATTAAAATATCAAGGCAAATATGGTGAATTGTGAAAAGGAATAAAGGATTAAAAATACAGATAAACACTATGAACAAATATTTTGTGAACGCAGAAAGCTCACTGTACAAATATTTATAGCAACAAAGCTTTTCTACTTTCCTGATGTTTGTTTAAATACATAATGGATTAAATTAAGAGAAAACTTGGTTTATTATTGAGCGTATCTGTTTGTATTGACTCATTTGTGTTTATTTGAATACGTAATACATAAAGAAGCGATAATACATCAAGAAGATGGAAGACAAAACAGGATCAGCTAAAAAAATGAACTGAACAAACAGAACAAGAAATACATCAAGCAATGAAGAGGGAAAAATAACTTGTGATTTTTGCACATGAAAATTTTATAGCTAAAAGTTGCTTTTTGATACAAGAGGCAGAAAGTGGTTTCGATACAAGAACTGAATAATAAACAGTATAGGTAAAATGAGATGACAAAAGAAATTTAAAACTAACATTATAAATACTAGCTGACTGAGACATAAAACTAAAAGGACCAACAGCCAAAGTAAAAGGTACCTGAATGACGATCTTCAGCAGTGAAGGAATCAGACGGTGTTCCACAAACACAGTCACCTTGATTGCCAGAGTTAGCATCCACCATATGCACATGCGCGAGTACATCCCCGCCATCTTCCTTCACGGAATCATCTGGAGATAATTGCTGGGTATCACACCTGACCTCCGTTTTATCTGCTTTCTCATTGTCACTAGCATCGGAAACTTCAACATTGCATGCAGTAAACAACTCGGTAGGCATATTCTTAACACAATCAAAATCATCCAAAACTTGAGTTTCACCGGATCGATCGAACAATTGAGTGGGTGCATGGTTAACACAATCATAATCATCCAAAACTTGAGTTTCACAGGCAAGATCCATCAATTGTGTTTCCCCAGCTAGATAACTCGACTGAGTCTCCTCTGAAAGATCCACCAACTGAGTTCCCCCTGCAAGATCCACAAACTGAGTCTCCTCTGAAAGATCCACCAACTGAGTTCCCCCTGCAAGATCCACTAACTGAGTCTCTAATGCGTCTTCCAATAGAAAATCATCATCGACAGGCATTGTACTGGAGAGATGGTGAAAATTATCAGCTCCATCAACTCTCAAATCACCACCTGATGTGTATGGAACAAAAGAAGGTTAAGTCAAAGCAATGCAACAGCAGGAAGTTTTTCCAAATTTCTCAAAGTTAGACCTCTTACTTTAATGAAAAAATAATGAATTTATTCACTGTACCTCCCTTCAACTCACAATAACAGCACTAAGGAAAAATACTCCGAAATAGTTTTTCTACGAAATATATGAAAATTTTGTTATATAATCATAAAATTCCAACCACTAGACAGTAGACAAAATCCTTTTCTAAGCACCATAGGCACAATCTTCTCTTATATAAATTTACAAATTTACCCAAATGTGAGTGTAGTTTACCATTCAAGCATCTAAAAGAAATGATAAAATTAGCACAAGATGAATAGAAGAAATCGAGTTGAAAATTATGGTAGTTCTCCAGTATAAAAAAGCATTCTAAACAAAAGTATTATCAGTTATCACCACTCAAATATTACAGATATAAAAAATATGAATTTTCCAAAAGAGACAATCAAAACCCCAAGTCAGCAAAACAACAATCAAAACCCAAAATTAACATTAGCCAAAGAGATCTTATCGAAATTACAAACAGTATGAATTAGAATTACACGGAGAAAACTGTCAACTTGCTGCATCGCCGCGTTGCTCCTATCTATAACCAAATTCTTCTTTCCTGAATTAGTATCATTACCATTTTGTATGTTTCCTAAAGTTCCCAGTTCACACAAAAATAAGAGAAACCCTGATCTATGAAATTAAAATTTATTTAAAATGTGTTAATAAAAAGAGATTTAAGGCACTCTTGCGAACATGCATCTATTAATATGCGAGCTATAACATTTGATATTTGATCATCAACTCATTTCAAAAAAATATATATATGTATGGATTTGGGGGCAAGAACACATTCAATATCACATCCTCAATTTACAGAACATGAAGAACCAAATATCAATTTCCTCATAAATCACAAATCCAGAAAGTCAAAATTCTGCAACTGTAAAAAACAAGCAATTAACTATATCTGTAATTCAACAATGAAGATGCACAAGTTTAGCCAAATGAAATAATGTGCACGTTCTTTGAAAATATTCAAGTAATTCTCAATTCCTACACTCTGTAATTCAACAATGAAGATGCACAAGTTTAGCCAGAGGAAAGAATGCGCACGTTCTTTGAAAATATTCAAGTAATTCTCAATTCCTACACTCTGGAAATAATGTATGTATATACACAACATAAACCATAATTTGGACATTGTATATCCCTTGCAATCTACCCTCGTTGAGGGTCTGTAATTAGACAAAATCCTTTCCTAAGCACCATATACACAATCTTCTCTGATACAAAATCACAAATTTACCCGAATCTGTGTACTTTACCACCCACGCAGCTAGGGGAAAGGATAAAATTAGCATAAGATGAACAGATGAAATCGTGTTGCCATTACAGTAATTTTCCAGCGTAAAATATATTTACCAACAGAAGTATCCTCAGTTATCAACAAAACCCAAACAGTACTGATACAAAATAAAAGACTTCCCCGAAAGTAACAAACAAACCTTGTTCACCATTAAAAACAGTCATTATCCTAAATCTGCATTAGCCAAGACAGTCGTGCATAAATTGAAACTGATTGAAATTACAAAGAAGAGGAATTTAAAATTACCAGGAGAAAACTGGCTGTCAACTTGCTGCGTCGCCACGTCGCTCAAATCTTCATTCAAATCATTCTTTCTTGAATTAATATCGTTGCAGTTTTCTACATCTCTTAAAGTACCCATTCACGTAAAAATAAGAGAACCCCGATTTACCAAACCAAAAATTATTGAAAGATCTGTTGATTTAAAAGAGATTAACGCACAAAGATTGCCGCGAAGACAGTCAGACAGAAGTCCAACTGATTCTAGACATGGGATTCATCGAACAAAGAAGATTTTACGAGGTAAAATGTAACGTGGGAGGCTATGGGGCGGAATAAGAATTGGAGGGAAATTTTAGGGCGAAACGTGGGAATTAGGAGGGAAAGGCGATCCGTTTAAATATAGTCTGGTCGGACTGAGATTATATTGGAAATTTGGAACTTGTT
This sequence comes from Haberlea rhodopensis, assembly GCA_907163345.1. Classification (NCBI taxonomy): domain Eukaryota; kingdom Viridiplantae; phylum Streptophyta; class Magnoliopsida; order Lamiales; family Gesneriaceae; genus Haberlea; species Haberlea rhodopensis. Next base: position 174,686 of record CAJQUN010000675.1, read on the forward strand.
TAAAATATTAAACTAATTTTTAAAGTTATTGTTATAACTAGTGAATGCCCGACCCATAGTGCGCGAAAAATAATATCCAGTGAAAGTAAATAGTTATATTAAATGAATGTTATTACGGTAAATTGGGATAAAATCCTCTTCTTTGTGTTCAGTTCCTTGTTAGCAAAATATTTGTTATAACTCCCTAATATATTTTATTAATTTTTATCAACACTCTAATTTGTTCTAAATACACAAATACTCCTCACTCATTTAAACTGCATATTTTATTTCTTTCAACAATAGTGGTCTTCATTTTCATCTCATTTTTTCTTGAAGTTCTGCAATGCCAAGAAACAGAGTTGATTTTATCCTAAAGAAGTGGGATGTTTTATTGTACAGACATGGGCTTCAAGTGGGTCTTCATTTTTGTCGCCATTGTTTTGTCGCAATTGTTTTTGCAATGCTAAGAAACGATTGTTTCTTGAAGTTCTGCAATGCCAAGAAGTTACGAATTTTATAGAGGATGAGTAAACGATATCATGTATATTCATTACTAAAAATGGTTTGATTCATTTTTATTGTGAGAGTGGGAATTTTGTTGGTGCAGATAGGATTTTTCGTGAGAGTGAATAAACTGATGTGGTTTCTTGGACTAGTATGATCAATGGGAACGTGATAAATAGAATGACTGATGAAGCCTTGAAATTGTTTGATGAAATGTGTCAAAGTGGAGTGAATCCTAATGAAGTTACAATGGTAACCGTTTTTTTCAGCTTGTGCCCGAAAATGGAGATTTGAGGGCTGGGGAGCGGATTCATTAGTTTGCGGATCAGAAATGAGTGAGATTTAGTTTGAATGTAATGAATGCCGCATTAGATATGTATGATAAGTGTGTGGGCTTAGCTATGTGTTGGAACCGAAGGGGGTGAATGAGGTTCATTGGCTACATTAGCGTTTTAAAATAAATTTGCAAAAAGTCGAGTTTGCGCTGCGGAAGACTTGATGTCAATCGACAAATAAACAAAATGAAGAAATAAATAAATGCGTAATATAAATAAAGCAATAAAGAACACGAGAATTTGTTATAGAAGTTCGGCGATGAATCGCCTACGTCTCCTCTTCCCGGCTAGAAAACGTCCAACCGAGGTTCTACTAGAACAACTTTGATCTTGGCCTTAAAGGCTCCAAGTTAGCCACAACACACTCTTCCCGAGTAACACACTCTTCACGAGTCTTCTTGGCCTTAAGGGCTCCAAGGATAGCAACACACAACTCTTCACGAGTTAACCACACTCTTCAAGAGTCTTCTTGGCCTTAAGGGCTCCAAGGATAGCCACACACTTGCACCAACTTCACTTGTTGATGACTTGTACAATTTCCAACTTGCGTCAGTATTGGAGGACCTTACAATAAACAAATAACACATTCACGGTGTAACAACACGAAGAACACAAGCTCTGCACACAAGAAATAAATTACAAACTCCAATACAACACAAATGTATGAAGTTTGCAATGCTAGAATAAATTTGAATGAGTAAAGCTTTTCTTGTAGTTTATAGACTTGTTTCTTGTCTTCAAAATACTCCAAAACATCCTAGAAGGCCCCAAGGCTCCTACTAGCCGTTGCTACACATAAGGCTTGAATCAATCGTCAATCACCTCAGCCATCGCCTCAGGCGATCTCCATCGCCGCGCACCAACGATCAAAATCTCCACTGATCGCCTCAGGCGATGTCCCGATCGCCTCAGGCGATCGATACCAAAATTCAATGTCGTAGCTTCGGTTGATCACAAATCTTCATCGCCTCAAACGAAGTCCTCATCGCCTCAAACGATCCATGCATCGCCTCAGGCGATTGCGCCATGCGCACGGTCCTCGGCTTTGTTTCAGTCGATGTGCGGGGTGAAGTCCCTCTTGGTTGCCATCGCCTGGGGCGATGGTCACCATCGCCTGGGGCAATCTGTCCTATGCCTTGCACATTTGACTTCCTTCAAAATATCCACTTTTCAACATCTAAACGTGTACACTAAGTAGACACATTAGTATAACAAACACAAGTTTTATTGATCATCAAAACTCATAAATAATTCGGAGATAAATTAAGCATTAAACTTAATAATGCGTTTAAGGCTCAACAATCTCCCCCTTTTCGATGATCACAAAACTTGATAAACTTGAAGATGTAATATGCATGAAATGTGAGTAAACAAGACTCACACTTAACAATTGCATAGCACATACAAGATTTACCAAGTACAAAACACTCTCCCCCTCAAACCATGCATGTATTAAGCTCTCCCCCTCAAATTAAGCTTCAAGTTTATCACAAAATTCTCCCCTTTTTTGTGATAATCAAAAAGCACAAAGTTCAAATAAGCATAGCACAATCATATGTTGACATATATCCATAGTCTAACAATTTACACATGTTCCTCATCAAGCATGTAATAACCATAACAATCATAAGATTAAATCATTTAGAGGAAAAACAAACATGCGTTTAAGGCAATTAACAACAATGAATTCTAGATGTGCAAAGTGTGCATATGTTCTACTAAGAGCTCATGCACTCATGCCCAATAAACATTAAATTTCTCAAAGCATCATTATAAACAATTGATAAGTTAATGAGAGTAAAATCATTGAGTCCATATGAGAATCTTAATCCATATTCCTATGAACCTAGATTGAGCATCTAAACAATTGAAGCATGTTTAATCACATCTAATTATATTGCACATTTCATATTCAAAGGACTCATGGCATATCAATATATTTACCATAAAGAGATAAGCATACATCATGCATTAAAACAATTTAAATATCTATATGCTAAGGGGAAATGCAATTTACTATCAATAAATATTGAGCTTCATAATTTATTGGTCACAATTAATTTTTGCCAATGAAATTTTTCATTGCTCTTTTAAATGCACAAAATAAATTTACCTTTGATGACAAGAATACGTTCTTGTCATTGGTCCTATACCTCGCGCTTCTTCTATTGTGGTGCATAATATGATTTCCTCCCTTGAGGTGCTAGTGCCTTCATCCTCCATTTCTTTGTTGTTCCTACAAAACAAATTTTTGATTGGAGGTTCTTTGGTACCCATTTGATTTTTGGGTCCTTGCGGGTTAGCTTTCATCGATGCCTTTGGAATCCATTTCCACCTTTTGTTTGGTTGGTATTGGTTTTTAGCAAATCTACATTTGTTGACCAACCTTGCAACAATAAGTGCAAGTAGGGGAATTATGCTTAGCTTTAGCCAACAAGTTTGAAAATATTTTAGATTTGCTAGAAAAGCCTAGTCCGGCTTTATCGACGCTATATCATTGCAAGCCAAGCAATTCTTCCAACTTTAAGCTACTTTCACTAAACTTACACAAGGATTTCTTCAAAGAACTTAATTCATTTTTCAATGAATTGTTTTCTTCATCTCTCTTGGCTAACTCAAGTTTGAGTAATTTGTTACTCATCTTAGTTTTACCAAGAACATCGATTAGCTCATTATATGTTTCTAATAATTCATCAAAAGATGGTACATCATCGTCGCTTTCCTCTTCTTCGTCATTTGCGTCATCTTTGGCCATGAGACAAAGGTTTGTTGCTTCTTCTTCATCGGAGTCACTATCACTCCATGTGGCCATAAGAGCTTTCTTCTTCCCTTTATCCTCATTCTTCTTCCTAGGACATTCATTAGCATAATGACATTTATATTGACAATTATAACATGTTGCCTCTTGTTTAGAATCATGTTTGGTAGCATTGGAGGTCTTTGGCTTGTTGTATTTGTTGTAGAACTTCTTGAACTTTTTTGTGAACAAGATCATCTCTTCATCATCTTCATCATCGGATTGTTCTTTCTTCCCGACCAAAGCTATCCCCTTTCTTATGGATCTATCTTCTTCCTTTATTCCCTTCTGGGTTGACACTTCAAGCTTATGGGTCACCAAGGTACCATGAAGTTCATCAAGATCATATGATGCACTCTCTCCTTTGTTGGATTCGATGATAGCCGTCCTCTTGGCATCCCATTCTTGTGGTAAGGCTCTAAGGGCTCTTCTCCATATTTACTTTGAATGATACTTCTCACCAAGTTGGGCAAGCTCATTGATGATTTAAGTAAGTCTTCTAAACATTGAATCAATGTTTTCTTTGAACTACATCTCAAAGGTTTCATACTTGAGTTGCAATAGATCAATCTTTGTCTCCTTCACTTGGTTTGTGCCCTCATGACAAATTTGCAATTTGTCCCAAATTTCCTTTGCGGTTGAGCACATCGATATCCGGTTGTACTCCTTCATATCTAAAGCACAATGCAAAATATTAATAGCTTTAGCATTTTGAGAAATTAAAATCATATCCGCTTTTGTAAAATCGTCCATTTCTTTGGGAATACTCATTCTACCAACTTCCTTTAAAGGAATATGTGGACCTTTTTACAATTATCTTCCATAGCTCGTAATCTACGGATTGAATATATAGAGAAATTTTATTTTTCCAATATCCGTAGTTATTACCCGTGAAGAGCGGAGGTCGATTTGTCGATTGACCTTGAGCAAACTCATTTGCTAGATGAGCAATAAAAAGAATTTGATTTAAAAACAAAATCAAATGGCTCTGATACCACTTGTTGGAACCGAAGAGGGGGGTGAATGAGATTCCTTGGCTACTTTAACGTTTTAAAATGAATTTGCAAAAACTCGAGTTTGCGCTGCGGAAGACTTGATGTCAATCGACAAATAAACAAAATGAAGAAATAAATAAACGTGTAATATAAATAAAGCAATAAAGAACACGAGAATTTGTTATAGAAGTTCGGCGATGAATCGCCTACGTCTCCTCTTCCCGGGTAGAAAACGTCCAATCGAGGTTCCACTAGAACAACTTTGATCTTGGCATTAAGGGCTCCAAGTTAGCCACAACACACCCTTCCCGAGTAACACACTCTTCACGAGTATTCTTGGACTTAAGGGCTCCAAGGATAGCCACACACAACTCTTCCCGAGTTACCCACACTCTTCACGAGTCTTCTTGGCCTTAAGGGCTCCGAGGATAGCCGCACACTTGCACCAACTTCACTTGTTGATGACTTATACAATTTCCAACTTGCGTCGGTGTTGGAGGACCTTACAATAAACAAATAACACTGTCACGGTGTAACAACACGAAGAACGCAAGCTCTTCACACAAGAAATAAATTACAAACTCTAATACAACACAAATGTATGAAGTTTGCAATGCTAGAATAAATTTGAATGAGCAAAGCTTTTTTGGTAGTTTATAGACTTGCTTCTTGTCTTCAAAATGCTCCAAAACATCCATATTTATAGTGTAGAAGGCCCCCAATGCTCCTACTAGCCGTTGCTACACATAAGGCTTGAATCACTCGTCAATCGCCTCGGGCGATCTCCATCGCCGCGCACCAACGATCAAAATCTCCACTGATCGCCTCAAGCGATAGATACCAAAATTCAATGACGTAGCTTCGGTTGATCACAAATCTTCATCGCCTCAAAGGAAGTCCTCATCGCCTCAAACGATCCATGCATCGCCTCAGGCGATCGCGCCATGCGTACGGTCCTCAGCGTCGCTTCAATCGATGTGCGGGGCGAAGTCCCTCTTGGCTGCCATCGCCTGGGGCGATCTGCCCTAGGCCTTGCACATTTGACTTCCTTCAAAAAATCCACTTTTCAGCATCTAAACATGTACACTAAGTAGACACATTAGTATAATAAACACACATTTTGTTGATTATCAAAACTCATAAATAATTCGGAGATAAATTAAGCATTAAACTTAACAATGCGTTTAAGGCTCAACACTAAGGCTATAGACATTTTTGATAATATTTTTGATTCATGGATTAGCAATGATAAAAATATGACTGGAAGATTGGATCGAGATACAAGTATTTCTATGTCTGTGGTTAAGTAATTATTCTTCATGAGAAGGAGTATTATACTGCAAACCTCGCTGTGATCAAATTTTCAAGATAACTGGAATATTGGATCGAGATACAAGTGTTTCTATTGATTTTTATAGTGATTTTGCATTTTTGTTTTGTGTTTTTTTATTGTGGGTTCTAGATTCAATCACAAGATTATTGTGTTTTTGGTGTAATATAACAGAGTTTGAAAGTGTGATGGATTTGTTGAATGTTGTTTGAAGCTTACCATTTGAGTTTTTTGTATAATAAAACCAAGTTATGTTATCCACAAATTTTGATATTTAATACCACAAACAAGCTTATATAGTACAACAAATCAGTATATTTAGTACTATAAATTGTATAATTTAGTACCACGAATTATAATATTTAGTACCACAAATCAGTTCAGTTAGTACCACATATTAACTTATATAGTACCACAAATCAGTACATTTGGTATCACAAATTATTATATTTAGTACCACAAATTATGTTATTTATTACCAAATATATGTTATTTAGTACCACATATTAACTTATATAGTACCACAAATCTGTATATTTGGTATCACAAATCAGTATATTTGGTACAAAAATCAGTATATTTAGTACCACAAAGTAATTTATACTGTACAACAAATTGTTATTTAGTATAAAAAATATGTTATTTAGTACCACATATTAGCTTATATAGTACCACAAATCGGTATATTTGGTCAGTATAGTTGATACCACAAATCATTATATTTAGTACCACAAAGTAACTTATATGGTACCGTAAATTCTATTAGTTAGTACTAAAAATGTTATTTAGTACCGCATATTAGCTTATATAGTACCACAAATCAGTATATTTGGTACCATATACTAAATGTATGATAACATATTTTTCCTACTAAATAAATTAATTTGTGGTACTATATAAGCTACTATGTGATACTAAATATACTGATTTGTGGTACCAAATATACTGATTTGTGGTACTATATAGGCTAAAATGTGGTACTAAATACAAGCTGACGAAATTTTCACCTCCAACGCGGAATCATAGGCGTTCAAGCGCCAGTCAATCTGCCAAAAATTATAGTGGGCATAACCATGGGCGCTCAAGCGCGGATTTGTGATATCAAATACACTGATATGTGGTACTATACAAGCTAATATGTGGTACTATACTAATATGTGGTACTAAATATACTGATTTGTGGTACTAAATAACATAATTTTTTTGTACTAAATAACATTGTGGTACTGTATAAGCTACTGTGATACTTAATATACTGATTTATGGTACCAAATATACTGATATGTGGTACTATATAAGCTATATGTTGTACTAAATATACTGATTTGTGGTATTACAAATATAGTTAGTACCAAAGATTAGCTTAGATGATAGCTATCTATTTCGCATGTTATATAACATATAATGACACGTTATATAAAACTCTATTTGCAAATATATCAAGTTATATATATCATTATCATACATAAAATGAATGATAATGTGGTACTAAGTAAGTTATTATGTGAACTATGTATTTCGGATGTCATATACAAATCTATCCGCAAATTAACCAAGTTATATATCACGTTACCATATATTAAATGTATGATAATATGGTATTAAGTAAGCTAATATGTGAATTATGTATTTTGCATGTTATATAACAGAAAATGGCATATTATATATAAATATATTTGTAGATATACCAAGTTATATATATATATATATATATATTAACTGTATAATAATGTGGTACTAAGTAAGATATGATGTGAACTATGTATTTCACATGTTATTATATAAATATATTCGCAAATATATCAACTTATATATATATATCATTACCATATATTAAAAGTATAATATTTAAGCTAATCATCGACAGGACGATCCTTCGCCGCGTGAACGAATATCCGGGGAGCTACCCATATGGAAAAGAGAGAATGGTAGTCCCTAGGTTGGCAGTACTTTCTTTAATACGAGGTATCCTGGCTGAACTTCCCGGGGGCGAACCCTTATTATTTATTTTATAAGCTCGAGCCATCCACGTCTCCATTTTCGTGAAACTATGCCTCAATCAAAACATTGATGAGGAATCATAAGCTTTGTGGTACTAAATATACTGATTTATGTCACTATAGAAGCTAATATGTGGTACTAAATTTACTGATTTGAACTACTAAATAACATATTTTTGATACTAAATAACATAATTTGAGATACTATATAAGTTACTATGTGGTACTAAATATACTGATTTGTGGTACCAACTGTTGGAATCGAAGAGGGTGGGTGAATGAGATTCCTTGGCTACTTTAGCTTTTAAAATGAGTTTGTAAAAATAAAATAGTTTGCGCTTGCGGAAGCCTTACGTCAATTGATAAATAAAAAAAATAAGTAAATAAATGCGTAAGGAAAATTAAAGAAATAAAAGACTCAAAGATTTGTTATAGAAGTTCGGCGATGAATCGCCTACGTCTCCTCTTCCCGGTTAGATAACCTCCAACCAAGGTTCCACTAGAATAAATGATCTTGGCCTTGAGGGCTCCAAGTTAGCCACAACCCAACTCTTCCCGAGTTTACAAAGCTCTTCCCGAGCACACTACTCTTCCCGAGTACACAACGCTCTTCCCGAGCACAATACCCTTCCCGAGTATACAAAGCTCTTCCCGAGCTACCAACACTCTTCACGAGTCTTCTTGGCCTTAAGGGCTCCAAGGATAGCCACACACTTGCACCAACTAGACTTGTTGATGACTTTACAATTTTCCAACTTGCTTTGGTGTTGGAGAACCTTTACAATGAATTAAACCAAAAACACCTTCACGGTGTACTCACACGGAGAAACAAGACTCTAAGAAAGATAAGAATTACAAGCTCTAATACAACAACAATGTATGGAGATTGCAATGCAATTTCAAATAATAATTATCAAGACTTTGTGAAAGTTTGTAGGCTTGTTCCTTAGCTTCAAAATGCTCCAAAGCATCCATATTTATAGTGTAGGAGGCCCCCTAGGCTCCTACTAGCCGTTGATACTCAAAAGGCTGAAATCACTCCTCGATCGCCTCGGACATTGCCTCGGGCGATCACCATCGCTGCGCCCCAACGGTCACCAAAAATCACGCATCGCCTCAGGCAATCGGTGGATCGCCTCAGGCGATCAGTTGCAAAAATTAAGGCCGTAGCTTCAGCATGTCCAATTTTGTCATCGCCTCAAACGAACTCCAGATCGCCTCAGGCGTTCGTGCCATCGCCTCAGGCGATCTCCCCCTGCGCGCATGCCCGCGCATCCTCGGCGTCGCTTCAGTCGATGTGCGTGGCGATGCCCTGCCTGGCTGCCATCGCCTGGGGCGATGATCACCATCGCCTGGGGCGATCCACGCCAGATTGTGCACACTTGATTTTCTTCATTCCAATCCACTTTTCATCACTTAATCTGCACACTAAGTAGATGTATTAGTACAACAAACACAAGTTTTGTTGATCATCAAAACTCAAAGATTAACCAGGGATAATTTAACGCATTAAACGCAACCATGCGTTTAAGGCTCAACAATCTCCCCCTTTTTGATGATCACAAAACTTGATAAACTTGAATAAGTAATATGCATGAAATGTGAGTAAAATGACTCCCCCTTAACAATTGCATACACTACAAGTTGATCAAGTAAAGTATTAAACAAATAACTCTCCCCCTCAAACCATGCATACAAAAGCTCTCCCCCTTAAACTATGAATGTATTAAGGTTTTTGTGATAATCAAAAAGCATAAAATTCAAATAAACATAGCATAATATAACAATTTCACATGTCCATCATCAAGCATATAATAGGCATAACAAGCCTAAGATTAAATCATAGAGATGAATCACAACCATGTGTTTAAGGCACTCAACAATAAATATTGTGATGTGTGCATATGTTCATGCATTCATGCCCAATAAACAATAAAATAATCAAAGCATTATAACAAATCATATAATTTGCACATTTTCACATAGCATATTCAAATTTGAATGCAAAACATATCAAGCTACTTACTATAAAAAGATAAGCATACATCATGCATTAAACAATTATGCCAAGGGGTTATGCATTTTACTACAATGAATATTGAGCTTCAATATTTATTGATCACAATTAATTTGTGCCAATGAATTTTGAAATTGCTCTTTTGACATTTAAAAAGTAAATTTTACCCTCGATGACAAGAGTTCGTTCTTGTCATTGGTTCAACGCCTCGCGCCTCTTCTATAGTTGTGAATAATACAAACTCCTCCTTTGAGTTGCTTGGCCCTTCATCCTTCAATCCATGGTTGTCCCTACAAAACAAATTAACAATAGGAGGATCTTTGGTACCCATTTGATTTTTGGGTCCTTGAGGGTTAACTTTCAATGGCACTTTTGAAATCCATTTCCACCTCTTATTGGGTTGGTATTAGATTCTAGCATACCTACACTTATTCTTAGTGTGGCCATTTTTACAACAATAGTTGCAAGTAGGAGAATCATGCTTTGCTTTGGCCAACAAGCTTGAAAAAGATTTTGATTTGCTTGAAAAGCCTAACCCGGCTTTGTCAAAGCTACAACGTTGTAATCCAAGCAATTCACTCATATTTTGACTACTTTCACTATATTTGCAAAAAGATATATTTAAAGAATTTAATTCATTTTTCAATGAATTATTTTCTTCATCTTTCTTAGCAATCTCAAGTTTGAGTAATTTAATACTCATCTTGGTTTTGCCAAGAGCATCAATAAGTTCATTATAAGACTCTAAAAGTTCATCAAATGAAGGTACCTAATCGTCGCTTTCATCTCCTTCATCTCCTAGAGCCATTAGACATAGATTAGTTGCTTCTTCTTCATCGGAGTCACTATCACTCGATGTGGCTATAAACGCCTTCTTCTTCCCTTTGTCCTCATTCTTCTTCCTAGGACATCTGTTAGCATAATGGACTTTTTCTTGACAATTATAACAAGTTACCTCATGTTTGGATTCTTGTTTGGTAGCATTGGAGGTCTTTGACTTGCTATGTTTGTTGAAGAGCTTCTTGAACTTCTTTGTGAACAACATCAACTCTTCATCATCATCATCTTCTTCATCATCGGAATGGTCTTTCCTTCCAACCAAAGCGATCCCATTTCTTTTGGATCTATCCTCCTCTTTTACTTCTCTCCTTGTGGCAACTTCAAGCTCATGGGTCACCAATGTGCCATGGAGCTCCTCAAGATCATAAGATGTGTTCTCCCCTTTGTTGGACTCGATAATGGCCGTCCTCTTGGCATCCCATTCCTTTGGTAAGGCTCTTAGTGCTCTCCTCCATATTTGCTTTGGAGGATACTTCTCTCCAAGTTGGACAAGCTCATTTATGATAAGGTGAGCCTCCTAAACATTGAATCCACCTCTTCTCCGGACTCCATCTCAAATGTCTCATATTTGAGTTGAAGAAGGTCAATCTTGGTCTCCTTCACTTGATTAGTTCCTTCATGACAAATTTTCAATTTGTCCCATATCTCCTTTGCGGTTGAGCACATTGAGATCCGGTTGTACTCCTTCATATCTAAAGCACAATGCAAAATATTAATAGCTTTAGCATTTTGAGATATTAACATCATATCCGCTTTTGTTAAGTCGTCCATTTCTTTGGGAACATTTATTCCCCCAACATCCTTTAAAGGAGTGTGTGGATCTTTCACAATTATCTTCCAAAGATCATAATCCACGGATTGGATGTATAGAGAAATTCTATTTTTCCAATAGCCGTAATTATCACCCGTGAAGAGCGGATGGCGATTTGTCGATTGACCTTGAGCAAACTCATTTGCTAGATTAGCCATATAAAAGATTTGATTTAAAAACAAAAATCAAATGGCTCTGATACCACTTGTTGGAATCGAAGAGGGGGTGAATGAGATTCCTTGGCTACTTTAGCTTTTTAAAATGAGTTTGTAAAAATAAAATAGTTTGCGCTTGCGGAAGCCTTACGTCAATCGATAAATAAAAAGAATAAGTAAATAAATGCGTAATGAAAATTAAAGCAATAAAAGACACAAAGATTTGTTATAGAAGTTCGGCGATGAATCGCCTACGTCTCCTCTTCCCGGTTAGATAACCTCCAACCGAGGTTCCACTAGAATAAATGATCTTGGCCTTGAGGGCTCCAAGTTAGCCACAACCCAACTCTTCCCGAGTTTACAAAGCTCTTCCCGAGCACACTACTCTTCCCGAGTACACAACGCTCTTCCCAAGCACAATACCCTTCCCGAGTATACAAAGCTCTTCCCGAGCTACCAACACCCTTCACGAGTCTTCTTGGCCTTAAGGGCTCCAAGGATAGCCACACACTTGCACCAACTAGACTTGTTGATGACTTTACAATTTTCCAACTTGCTTTGGTGTTGGAGAACCTTTACAATGAATTAAACCAAAAACACCTTCACGGTGTACTCACACGAAGAAACAAGACTCTAAGAAAGATAAGAATTACAAGCTCCAATACAACAACAATGTATGGAGATTGCAATGCAATTTCAAATAATAATTATCAAGACTTTGTGGAATTTTGTAGGCTTGTTCCTTAGCTTCAAAATGCTCCAAAGCATCCATATTTATAGTGTAGGAGGCCCCCTAGGCTCCTACTAGCCGTTGATACTCAAAAGGCTGAAATCACTCCTCGATCGCCTCGGACATCGCCTCGGGCGAGCACCATCGCCGCGCCCCAACGGTCACCAAAAATCACGCATCGCCTCAGGCGATCAGTTGCAAAATTAAGGTCGTAGCTTCAGCATGTCCAATTTTGTCATTGCCTCAAACGAACTCCAGATCGCCTCAGGCGTTCGTGCCATCGCCTCAGACGTCCCATGCCATCGCCTCGGGCAATCTCCCCCTGCGTGCATGCCCGCGCATCCTCGGCGTCGCTTCAGTCGATGTGCGTGGCGATGCCCTGCCTGGCTTCCATCGCCTGGGGCAATGATCACCATCGCATGGGGCGATCCACGCCAGATTGTGCACACTTGATTTTCTTCATTCCAATACACTTTTCATCACTTAATCTGCACACTAAGTAGATGTATTAGTACAACAAACACAAGTTTTGTTGATCATCGAAACTCAAAGATTAACCAGGGATAATTCAACGCATTAAACGCAACCATGCATTTAAGGCTCAACAATAACTATACTGACTCGTGGTACCAAATATAATGATTTATGATACTATATTGTTGGAACCGAAGAGGGGGGGGGGGGGGGGGTGAATGAGGTTCCTTGGCTACTTTAGCTTTTTAAAATGAGTTTGCAAAATAAAAGAATTTGCGCTTGCGGAAGGCTTAAGTCAATCGATAAATAAAATAAAATAAAGAAGTAAATAAATGGCGTAATTTAAATAAAGATAAAGAACAAGAGAATTTGTTATAGAAGTTCGGCGATGAATCGCTTACGTCTCCTCTTCCCGGTCAGAAAACCTTTAACCGAGGTTCCACTAGAACGAAAATGATCTTGGCCTTGAGGGCTCCAAGTTAGCCACAATACAACTCTTCCCGAGTACACAAAGCTCTTCACGAGCACAACACTCTTCACGAGTCTTCTTGGCCTTAAGGGCTCCAAGGATAGCCACACAAAACTCTTCCCGAGTTACCAACACTCTTCACGAGTCTTCTTGGCCTTAAGGGCTCCAAGGATAGCCACAACACATGCACCAACTTTACTTGTTGATGGCTTTACAATTTCCAACTTGCGTCGGTGTTGGAGGACCTTACAATAACTCAACAAACACCTTCACGGTGTACCAACACGAAGAATCAAAACTCACACACAAGAAATGAATTACAAACCCCAATACAACACAAATGTATGAAGTTTGCAATGCTAAATTAATTTGAATTGATCAAGGCTTTCTTGTAGTTTATAGTCTTGTTTCTTGTCTTCAAAATGCTCCAAAACATCCATATTTATAGTGTAGGAGGCCCCCAAGGCTCCTACTAGCCGTTGCTACACATAAGGCTTGAATCACTTGTGCATCGCCTCGGACGTCGCCTCGGGCGATCTCCATCGCCACGTTATATCGTTCAAATCTGGCCCAGATCGCCTCGGGCGATCGCCCGTTGAAAATTTGCCGTAGGATCAATTCTGGATCGCCTAGGGCGACCATGCCATCGCCTGGGGCGATCTGGATCACCTGGCGCGCAGCGTGCCATCGCCTGGGTCGATGGTGCGCGGCGTTGGCACGCATGGCTCGGATCGCCTGAGGTTATGGCCCCGATCGCTTGAGGTGATCTGCCAGATTTCAACACTCTCAAACTTTGCACTATTCGACCATCTTAAGCTCATTTTTGGGAAAAGTGGTAGACATGAAAGTTGTAGTCCTTCCTCTTATCTAGGTGTGGACAAATTTAATTCCATTTCATTAAGGTATGAAGACTACAACCGCTCAAACCTTGCTACAATCTGCACTTGTTATGACTTCCATGCCATTTTGCTCCATTATTCAATCCGAATTGGACTGAGATGTTTGAATATGAAATCTAGCATATTGAGTTGGATTTCCAACCTTTTTGGATTCAAATTATTCGGAGCATCGATCCAAGAGATATAATCAAAACATTGCACTACGCTCCAATTGGCTTCTATACGAATTTGCCCACCAACGGACCATTGGTTTGTGGATCTTCATCCCATCATAAGAAATTGTTCCAACATCATTCCACACATGTTGAACACTTAATTTGGTTGTTCATAGATCTCATTCCTTCTCGTCCAAGCTCAATAGATTCCTTGATAAAAATCACCGCTTGTCCTATGAACTCGCATATGTTATTGTATAACTTGGGTTTTCTTCCATTGGTCTTCCCAACCAATTTATCAATCTAACCCTGTACACTAAGTAGACATATTACAACAAATGCAAGTTTTGTTGATCATCAAAACCCATAAATAATTCGGAGATAAATTAAGCATTAAACTCAACAATGCGTTTAAGGCTCAACATATATACACTGCTTTGTAGTATTATATCATCTAATTTGTGATATTATATTCAGTACCACATATTAGCTTATAAAGTACCACGAATTGTATAATTTTGTACAACATATTATGTTATATAGTATCACAAATTATAATATTTAGTACAACAAATCAGTATATCTAGTACCACATATTAGCTTATATATTACAATAAATCAGTAAATTTGGTACCACAAATCAGTATATTTAGTATATTAACTCATACACCACAAATTTGTTATTTAGTACCAAATAATGTTATTCAGTACCACAAATCAACATATTTAGTACCACATATTTTCTTATATAATACCACATAATCAGTATATTTGGTATCACAAAACAATATATTTAGTACCACCACCCAGAAGAGGAAATAGATGCATCGTATGGCAGAATGTGCAGCGCTAGGGCGCTGCAAAGGTGGCGCCGCAACGCTGCTAACTCTGAAATTTTGGTTAAAAAATTGGATTTAACACCACAAATCAGTATATTTGGTACCACAAATCTGTATATTTAGTACCACATAATAGTTTATATAGTACCACAAATTATGTTACTTAGTACTAAAAATATGTTATTTAGTACCACAAATCAATATATTTAATATATGTGGTACAAAATAACATAACTTGTGGTAATAAATAAGCTACTACGTGATACTAAATACACTGATTTGTGGTATCAAATATACTGATTTGTGGTTCTGTATAAGCTAAAATGTGGTACTAAATATATTGATTTGTGGTGCTAAATAACATATTTTTCTTTACACTAAATAACATAATTTATGGTACTATATAAGCTATTCAAGCGCCTGTCAATCTGCCAAAAATTATAGTGGGCAGAATCATGGGCGCTCGAGCGTGGATTTGTGGTACCAAATATACTGATATGTAGTACTATATAAGCTAATATGTGATACTAAATATACTAATTTGTTGTATTAAATAACATTTTTTTGATACCTAAATAACAATGTGGTACTGTATAAGCTACTGTGGTACCAAATATACTGATCTGTGATACTAAATATAATGATATGTGGTACTATATAATAATATGTGGTACTAAATATACTGACTTGTGGTAATAAATAAAATATATTTTTGTTACTAAATAACATAATTGGTTATATTATATAAGTTATTGTGCGGTACTAGATATACATATTTGTGGTACTATATATATTAATTGGTGGTAGTATATCTACTAATTGGTGGTACTACTTAAGGTGATTTTTGGTACTATATAATCTAATTTGTGGTACTAAATAATTTATTTTGTGGTACTATGTAACATAATTTGTGGTACTATATATACCAATTGGTGGTACTTGGTACTATATAATCTAATTTGTGGTACAAAATAATTTAATTTGTGGTACCATGTAACATAATTTATGGTACTATATATACTAATTGGTGGTACTACTTAATGTGATTTTTTGTACTATATAATCTAATTTGGAGTATTAAATAATCTAATTTGTGGTACAATATAATCTAATATATGGTACTATATATACTAATTTGTGGTATTGCATTTTTTTGAAATTGCAAACCTAAGAACATAAAAAATATTATAAGAACACTTCTGAACAAGAGTGATTAGCGCATCTCTTCAGTACAAACTCAGAAATCCATACATACCACTGACATACAATCACTTCCAGATGAGAAATATAATTCAAAAAGTAAACTTTTTATGAATCATTTTCCTGTCATTGAAATATATTGTTTACAATTCAATTTTGATTGACATAGAATTCCAAGCAATTGTAATAAAACAAAATAAAAAACAGTAGCCAAACTTTTGTCACCACTACACCGCCTCCAAAATCATCGGCCGATCCCATGAGTATCTCGACACAATCGCCACCGCAAGCTGTAATTCAACCCATGAACACCATCTCACCATATGTCCAACAAATTCAACAATATATCCATTCAAATAACTATATTCACCCGCAAATTCAAAAAAAAAAAACTAATGTAATGGGGAAAAATCAAAACCTTGAATTTTGGGAATTGATTGAGGAAAGAGGATGAAGAAAGATGTTTTGGGAACTAATCGATGAAAGAGGAGGAAGAAAAATGTTGTAAGGGGTAAATTTGACAATTTACTTAACTAGGGAGTTAGAATAAGCTTTTTAACAAATAGAGAGTGCAGATATTAAAAGTTTTGGCTAGGTACTGATTACTAAACAAACAATGGCTTTAGTTATTTATAAGCAAGTCTCAATTGTTATTATATAGATTAAATAATACATATTATAATAACAATATGATTTTAATGCGTCAAATAAAAAATAATATTATATCTACATGACTTGAATTTATCAAATTAGTAAATAACGTAATTTATCATTTGTAACCTACAACAGAGTTGAAGCTAAGTTCATTTCTTGTAATAATATTAAATTTATCTTGAAATTTTACATGTGAAGTTGGAATAAAGCAATAGAAGCAACACACAAGTTCACCAAATGTCAGGACACAAGAACATCAAACGGGATGTATCCAGTTGTATTACAGAGAGAGTATTCGTACTTACAGATACACATAGATACATGTATGTATATGTAGGAGGTTTTCAATGCAGTGCTTCTTCATCAACCAGGTACAAAAAAAATCAATCTTGTCCACAGGCAGAGTCAGTACTGATGTTCCAACCTACAATAAGCATGACAATAATACAATGTTCGAACAAAATAACTCATGTTAAAATAGCACTTTAATTCGAGCCCGAAATAGTTTATTTTCTGAGTTTCAAACCAGCTATTGGCATTGATGATATGTTCCTCATGCGATGAGGTCATGCCAAAAATTTTAGGATGACCTATCATTCAATTTTTCTCTCCTCATTTTCTCACGGCATGCTTTAGTTTCTCCAGCACTGCATGAGTTGGTGCGTCCCCTAAAAAGTAGTACAACACACAAATCATCGAATAACCTAGTTTTGATATCAATATAATGCATGGTTATTTAAACTTTTTTGTCATATTTCCATCATATCATGGTAAAATAAATTCAAATAATCCAGAAATGAATCGACTCGAAAATATTATTTCATGTTTTCTCACATTGAAATTATTTCACTCGATGTTCGTTTATCAA
The DNA here is from genome assembly GCA_907163345.1 of Haberlea rhodopensis. Classification (NCBI taxonomy): domain Eukaryota; kingdom Viridiplantae; phylum Streptophyta; class Magnoliopsida; order Lamiales; family Gesneriaceae; genus Haberlea; species Haberlea rhodopensis. The sequence goes on from CAJQUN010000675.1 coordinate 192,740, forward strand.
GAAAGTGGAAGCATGTACTGCTATATGTAAAACAAGATCAAATTATTCAATTTCACATAGAGAAGAGATTCTATCTAAAATCTGCACAACTCAATTGCTTTCTATCAGTGTAAAATATATTTAACAAAAGTATAATATGAATAAAAGGTCAGTCTTCTCAATACATGAAACAGAATAACACGAGCCTTAGTCTAAATAGAAACAACTACTCGTAGTTACCTCTTCCTTGGACATTCGCTGACTTGAGACAGACTCTCACCACTTGATACATCAGTCGCCACAGCAGCACTGCAACAAAATAATATTAAAACCAACATTTTGCTAGATTTTGTTATGACCTACAATTTAAAGTTAAATAACAGTAAAAGCCAACAAAAATCTGCATTAGCGTAATCATCGGGGTTGTATTGATGTAATCATTGGGATTCTAGAATCATCGACCGTCGATTAATGTGATTCTCCCCATTCATTATGATTGTATTGTTCTTCACCTTTATGATCTTAATTCCATTGCATGATAGATAGACTTCCTTTAGTAACTTTAGACACACAATGAATTATAGAATTTTTAGTTCATAATATGAGTTCAGAGCCTTTCAGAATATCCATCCAACTGTTTTATCAAGTACCTCTCTTCTGTCACAGCTTTCGTTTATAGCAATATCTTTGCTTTGTCTGTTTCTGTCAATCATAATATGAATCTGTTCGTTCAAAATTGTACCACATATTTGCTTATATAATACTACATAATATGTATTATTAGTGCATATGTATGCATATGCAAATAATGTATGTATATACACAACATAAACCATAATTTGGACATTGTATATCCCTTGCAATCTAACCTCGGTGAGGGTCCGTAATTAGACAAAATCCTTTCCTAAGCACCATATACACAATCTTCTCTAATACAAAATCAAAAATGTACCCGAATCTGTGTACTTTACCACCCACACAGCTAGGGGAAAGGATAAAATTAGCATAAGATAAACAGATGAAATCGTGTTGCCATTACCGTAATTTTCCAGCGTAAAGTATATTTACCAACAGAAGTATCCTCAGTTATCAACAAAACCCAAACAAAATAAAAGACTTTCTCCGAAAGTAACAATCAAACCTTGTTCACCATTAAAAAACAATCATTACCCTAAATCTACATTAGCCAAGACAGTCGTGCATAAATTGAAACGGATTGAAATTACAAACAAGAGGAATTAAAATTACCAGGAGAAAACTGGCTGTCAACTTGCTGCGTCGCCACGTCGCTCAAATCTTCATTCAAATCATTCTTTCTTGAATTAATATCGTTGCAGATTTCTACATCTCTTAAAGTACCCATTCATGTAAAAATAAGAGAACCCCGATTTATCAAACCAAAAATTATTGAAAGATCTGTTGATTTAAAAGAGATTAAGGCACAAAGATTGCGGCGAAGACAGTCAGACAGATGTCCAACTGATTCTACACATGGGATTCATCGAACAAAGAAGATTTTACGAGGTAAAATGTAACGTGGGAGGCGATGGGGCGGAATAAGAATTGGAGGGAAATTTTAGGGCGAAACGTGGGAATTAGGAGGGAAAGGCGATCCGTTTAAATATAAATTATATTGGAAATTTGGAAATTGTTTAAAATATTTAACTAATTTTTAAAGTTTATTGTTATAACTAGTGAATGTCTGCCGATGCACTATTACGACAAATTGGGATAAAATCCTCAAATTAAGTTTGAAATTCGTGTTCAGCCCCTTGTTAGCAAAATATTTGTTCTAACTCCCTAATATATCTTATTAATTTTTGTCAACTCTCTAAGTTGTTCTAAAGACACAAATACTCTTCCTCGCTCATTTAAATTGCATATTTTATTCCAACAACAGTGGTCTTCATTTTCATCACATTTTTTCTTGAAGTTCTGCAATGCCAAGAAACAGAGTTGATTTTATCCTAAAGAAGTAGGATGTTTTATTGTGCAGGCATGGGCTTCAAGTGGGTCTTCATTTTTGTCGCCATTGTTTCGTCGCAATTGTTTCTGTAATGCCAAGAAACTATTGTTTCTTGAAGTTCTGGAATGCCAAGAACTTCCGAAATGGAGGATGGTGAACGATATCATGTATGTTCATTATTAAACATGGTTTGATTCATTTTTATTGTGAGAGTGGAATTTGGTTGGTGCATATAGGATTTTTCGTGAGAGTGAATAAACTGATGCAGTTTGTTGGACTAGTATGATCAATGGGAACGTGATAAATAGAATGCCTGATGAAGCCTTGAAATTGTTTGATGAAATGTGTCAAAGTGGAGTGAATCCTAATGAAGTCACAATGGTAACAGTCTTTTCAGCCTGTGCCCGAAAAGGGAGATTTGAGAGCTGGTGAGCGGATTCATGAGTTTGCGGATCAGAAAGGAGTGATATTTAGTTTGAATGTGATTAATGTTGCATTAGATATGTATGCCAAGTGTGGGGGCTTAGCTAAGACTAGAGACATTTTATATAATATTTTTGATTCAAGAATTAGCAATGATAAAAATATGACTGAAAGATTGGATCGAGATACAAGTATTTCTATGCCTGTGGTTAAGTAATTATTGTTCATGAGAAGGAGTATTATACTGCAACCTCACTATGATCAAATTTTCAAGATAACTGGAAGATTGGATCGAGATACAAGTGTTTCTATTGATTTTCATAGTGATTTTGCATTTTAGTTTTGTGTTTTTTATTGTGGGTTCTAGATCCAGTCACAAGATTATTGTGTTTTTTGTGTAATATAATAGAGTTTGAAAGTGTGATGGTTTTGTTGAATGCTAAGCTTACCATTTGAGTTTTTTGTATAATAAAACCAAGTCATGTTATCCACAAATTATAATATTTAATACCACAAACTAGCTTATACAGTACCACAAATCAGTATATTTAGTATTATAAAAGTACAAATTGTATAATTTAGTACCACATATTATAATATTTAGTACCACAAATCAGTTCAATTAGTACCATATATTAGCTTATATAGTGCCACAAATCAGTACATTTGGTATCACAAATTAGTATATTTAGTACTACAAATCATGTTCTTTATTACCAAAAATATGTTATTTAGTACCACATATTAACTTATATAGTACCACAAATCTGTATATTGGTACCACAAATCAGTATATTTGGTACAACAAATCAGTAAATTTAGTAACACATAGTAATATATACAGTACAACAAATTTTTATTTAGTATAAAAAATATGTTATTTAGTACCACATATTAACTTATATAGTACCACAAATCAGTACATTTGGTCAGTATAGTTGATACCATAAATTATGTTATTTAGTACTACAAATGTCACGCCCCGGACCGGAGTCAATAACACCGACATTGATTCCCAAAAACAACTTGAAATAAATAAGCCTCGTAATACCGAATTTAACCAAAAACCAGTCTATATTCCATAAAAAAAATAGTTGTCTTTGCAATAGAATTTAAATTGCATAATTCCTAAAAGTCTTAAAACGAAATAAAATATCGGAATCATACTTAAACAAAATTTTAAAGTCTTTACTTCATAGAAACGCGGCGGATCACCAACCGCAAAATTGGTGTTGTTCTTCGTCTTCAATTTCCTCATCGTCTTTATCTGGGGAGGTAGAGTAAGGGGTGAGTGTTTTGGAAAACACTCAGCAAGTGGGGGCCAATCGATGTGATAATATAATACATATTCATAATTTTTCCAAAACATATATCATAATTGAATCATAAACTGATATGAATGCATCTCAACATAATTGCTTCCATCGAGCCATGAATTATCATAATTGCTCACATCGAGCCATAATAGAACATATCATATCATCAATATTTTTCATATATGTTAAGCACAATAAATCCTCTAATTTCATTTTGGTACTGATATCAGTCTCTAGACTTAATCCTCCTAGAGATAAGGTCATGACATCGGATCACCCACGAATAAAGGGTCTGGACTTCCCAGAACAACGGTTAACCACCGTATCAGGTCGTGTAAACTGTTATAATCCCACCGTATCAGGGCCTTAAATGATTCCCCCCAATCAGATTTCGAAACTTTAAGTGCTTAAAAAATATAATTTTCATCCGAACATCATAATTTTAACATAATTCACATATCGATTGAGGTTTCAAAATATACATATGATTTTCCCAAAAACGAAACGAATATATATAACAAAAGCCCACTTACAACGATTATAGATGTATTTGAACGATTCAGGGTGCGAAAATAATACGAAGTCCTTCCTTCCTAAGCCTTGAAGAGATCGCATTTTTGTGTGTGCACTGTGTGTGAATTTTCGAACATAGGGGCAGTAGATCTTTCACAATAAAGGCTGGAAACTTGACAAGCCAAGGTCAAACTCTCGAGAATAAAAGCTGGTTGGAAGGAATTTGATTGGCTGAACTTAGGATTTATAAGGATCAAACTTTCGAAATCTGGTATGCTTTGGAGCTGAAGTTTTTGGCTCTAATGTGCTGAAAAGAGGTGAGCGATTTGGTATTTAATAAGTGTAGGTTAGTCAAGATAACGATGACATGATATACTTCTATCCCTACTAGAATTCTTAATCATCTTTAGAGTTTTAATCCTACTAGAATACTTAATTATCTAATCTATTAATTAGAGTTTTAATCCTACTAGAATACTTAATTATTAATCTAGTACGTGTATGACTTGAACAATGTACCTTAAGTGTTGGATGACATCAAACAAATATGTTATTTAGTACCACATATTAGCTTATATAGTACCACAAATCAGTATATTTGGTACCTATACTAAATGTATGATAACATATTTTTCATACTAAATAAATTATTTGTGGTACTATATAAGCTACTATGTGGTACTAAATATACTGATTTGTGGTACCAAATATACTGATTTGTGGTACTATATAGGCAAAAATGTGGTATTAAATACAAGCATGCGAAATTTTCACCACCAAGGCGGAATCATAGGCGTTCAAGCGCCTATCAATCTGCCAAAAATTATAGTGGGCAGAACCATGGGCGCTCAAACGCAGATTTGTGATACCAAATATATAGATATATGGTACTATACAAGCTAATATGTGGTGCTAAAAATATACTGATTTATGGTACTAAATAACATATTTTTTGGTACTAAATAACAACGTGGTACTGTATAAGCTACTGTGATACTAAATATACTGATTTGTGATACCAAATATACTGATATGTGGTACTAAGCTAATATGTTGTTCTAAATATACTGATTTGTGGTATTACAAATATAGTTAGTACCAAAGATTAGTTTAGATGATAACTATCTATTTCACATGTTATATAACATATAATGACACATTATAAAAAACTCTATTTGCAAATATATCAAGTTATATATATCATTACCATATATAAAATGTATGATAACGTGTTACTAACTAAGCTATTATGTGAACTACATATTTCGGATGTCATATATAAATCTATCCGCAAATATACCAAGTTATATATATCATTACCATATATTAAATGTATCATAATGTGATCCTAAGTAAGCTAAGATGCGAATTATGTATTTTGCATGTTATATAACAAAAAAATAGCATATTATGTATAAATCTATTTGTAGATATACCAAGTTATACATATATATATATATATATATATATATATATTAATTGTATGATAATGTGGTACTAAGTAAGCTATCATGTAAACTATGTGTTTCGCATGTTTTTATATAAATTTATTTACGAATATATCAAATTATATATATATCATTACCATATATTAAAAGTATAATATTTAAGTTAATCATCGTACTAATATACTAATTTATGGTACTATATACTGATTTATGTCACTATATAAGCTAATATGTAGTACTAAATTTACTGATTTGTGGTATTATATAACATATTTTTGGTACTAAATAACATAATTTGAGATACTATATAAGTTACTCTGTGGTACTAAATATACTGATTTGTGGTACCAACTATACTGATTTGTGGTACTAACTATACTGATTTGTGGTATCAAATATACTGATTTGTGATACTATATATACTGATTTGTGGTATTATATAAGCTAATTTGTGGTATTATATTTAGTACCACATATTAGCTTATAAAAGTACCACGAATATATAATTTTGTACAATATAATATGTTATATAGTACCACAAATTATAATATTTAGTACAACAAATCAGTATATTTAATACCACATATTAGCTTATATAGTACCATAAATCAATAAATTTGGTACCACAATATATTTAGTACCACAGAGTAGCTTATACACCACAAATTTTGTTATTTAGTACCAAAAATATGTTATTCAGTACCACCAATCAGCCTATTTAGTACCACATATTTGCTTATATAATACCACATATCAGTATATTTGGTACCACAAAACAATATATTTAGTACCACCACCCCAAAAGAGGAAAGATGCATCGTATGGCAGAATGTGCAGCCCTACCCAGTGCTGCTAACTCTGAAATTTTGGTTAAAAAATTGGATTTAGCACCACAAATCAGTATATTTAGTATCACATATTAGCTTATATATTACCAAAAATCAGTATATTTGGTACCACAAATTTGTATGTTTAGTACACAGAATAGTTTATATAGTACCACAAATTATGTTATTTAGTACTAAAAATATGTTATTTAGTACCACGAATCAGTATATTTAATATCACAAATTAGCTTATGTGATAATGTGGTACTAAATAACATAATTTGTGGTAATATATAAGCTTCTACGCGGTACTAAATATACTGATTTGTGGTATCAAATATATTGATTTGTGGTTCTGTATAAGCTAAAATGTGGTACTAAATATATTAATTTGTGGTGATAAATAACATATTTTTTACACTAAATAACATAATTTGTGGTACTATATAAGCTATTCAAGCGCATGTCAAGCTGCCAAAAATTATAGTGGGCAGAACCATGGGCGCTCGAGCGTTGATTTGTGGTACCAAATATACTGATATGTTGTAACGACCCAAAACTTTTACATGATTTACATGATCATGCATAAACATCACGACTCATATAGAAGCATTTGATATGCATAAATGTTGGGTCTATTGTGAATATGTAATACGTGAAATTTATATATTGATATGTGATATTGTTTTGGATTCTATTGATCGCATGATTTGAGTGAGAATCATGATAAGAATTGAAATCTAATGAGTATGTTTCATTATATCGAGAATATGGTTAAAATTATGAATATACAAAGTTGAGGGACTTAAGTGTAAGAGCCTAGAGACTTGAAGGTCTGAAGTGCAATATGACATAAAATTTATATTTATCTATTGTTAAAGGAATGAAACTTCCAGAATTATCTTCCATTTTCGTTTCTTCATCTACTCCTTGAGGGAAAACTATCACAACTTCATAGAAACTCAAGTTTTGTTGCAAACACTTGTAGAGGAAGGTATACCTATGTTTTATACTCTTTGTTTTCTATGGTTTTGACAAGTTTTAATGATGTGTTGGTTGATATTTGTTGAGAAGTAACATAGGGTTTGCATGTGTTAGATGAAAACATGTATTTTGAAGTAGATTTTGATATTATACATGAAGAGAATAGGTTTAAAGAAGGTATAAGAGGTTTTGGAAAGAAAGAACATGTGTTTGTATAAGAAATCTGCTGAAAAACAGAACTTCTATGGTGTTTTGAATTTTTGGAACTCTTAGACTTTGATTTTGATGTTGGTGTTCAAATGAAAGTTGTAGTATGTTAAGTTATCTTTAATTTGATAGTACATTCAAGTAATTGAAGTTATAATGCATGAGTTATGTCAATTTTACTAAACTATGTACAGGTTGACATTTCAAAAGGAAATGATTTCTGAAACCTGATGTTCTTGGCTACTTTTGTTTATGAAGATGATTTAATTAACTTAAGCACTTCAAAGATAATTTGTAGAGCTTTGAGTTATCTTTAATGTTACGTAAATTGGGGCTCATTTGGAGTTCATATGAAGTAGTTATGAATTTTATACAAAAAGGTGTCAAAGCTGAAAAATGCAGAATTTTCCACTAAACCATTCTGCCATGTAGCGATCGATCGCCTATTTGTAGAGATCGATCTCTTCAGCCAAAATTTTGAAAAAAAATGGTTTTCTTTGATTAGTTTAAGTATGAGAAGCCTAGTATGATGCATGTGAACTATGAAAACATGTTATAAAGTACAATTTTCGCTGCAACGAATTAAATATGTTACTATAGTAATGCAATAGTCACAGCAATGTTTATGCATATAAGTGATTCGACGCCCTTACAGGAAAAATGTTGGGCGACATGCCTCATGTCGGTACACGTGTATAAAAGAGATGTGTGTCATGTGTAATGAATGGTAGGGGTGTCACATATGTTGTACTATATAAGCTAATATGTGGTGCTAAATATACTGATTTGTTGTACTAAGTAATATATTTTTTTGGTACTAAATAACAATGTGGTACTGTGTAAGCAACTGTGGTACCAAATATACTGATCTGTGGTACTAAATATAATGATATGTGGTACTATATAATCTAATATGTGGTACTAAATATACTGATTTGTGGTAATAAATAAAATAAATTTTTGTTACTAAATAACATAATTGGTTATACTATATAAGTTATTGTGCGGTACTAGATATACAGATTTGTGATACTATATATATTAATTGGTGGTACTATATATACTAATTGGTGGTACTATTGAAGGTGATTTTTGGTACTATATAATCTAATTTGTAGTACTAAAAAATTTAATTTGTGGTATTATGTAACATAATTTGTGGTACTATATATACTAATTGGTGGTACTACTTTTGGTGACTTTTGGTACTATATAATCTAATTTGTGGTGCTAAATAATTTAATTTATGGTACTATATAACTTAATTTGTAGTACTATATATACTAATTGGTGGCTACTTAATGTGATTTTTGATACTATATAATATAATTTGGAGTATTAAATAATCTAATTTGTGGTACCATATAATCTAATATATTGTACTATATATACTAATTTGTTGTATTGTATTTTTTTGAACTTGCAAACCTAAGAACATGGAATATTATAAGAACACTGCTGAACAAGAGTCATTAGCGCATCTCTTCAGTACAAACTCAGAAATCCATACATACTATTGAAATACAATCATTTCCAGATGAGAAATATAATTCAAAAAGGAAACTTATTTTGAATCATTTTCCTGTCATTGAAATATATTGTTTACAATTCAATTTTGATTGACATAGAATTCCAAGCAATTGTAATCAAACAAAATAAAAAACAGCAGCCAAACTTCTGTCACCACTACACCGCCTCCAAAATCCTCGGCCGATCCCATGAATATCTCGACACAACTGACACCGCAAGCTGTAATTCAACCCATGAACATTATCTCACCATATTCCCAACAAATTCAACAATATATCCATTCAAATAACTATATTCACCCGCAAATTAAAAAAAAAAACGTTATAGGGAAAAATCAAAGCCTTGAATTTTGGGAATTGATCGAGGAAAGAGGAGGAAGAAAGATGTTTTGGGAACTAATCGATGAAACATGAGGAAGAAAAATATTGTAAGGGGTAAATTTGACAATTTACTTAACTATGGAGTTTAGAATAAGTTTTTTAACAAATAGAGAGTGCAGATATTAATGTTTTGGCTAAGTACTGATTATTAAACAAATAATGGCTTTAGTTATTTATAAGCAAGTCTCCCATGTTATTATATAGATTAAATAATACATACTATAATAATAATATGATTTTAATGCATCAAATAACAAATAATATTATATCTACATGACTGGAATTTACCAAATTAGTAAATAACGTAATTTATCATTTGTAAACCTACAACAGAGTTGAAGCTAAGTTCATTTCTTGTAATAAAGCAATAGAAGCAACACACAAGTTCACCAAATGTCAGGACAAAAGAACAACAAACGGGATGTATCCAGTTGTATTACAGAGAGAGTATTCGTACTTACAGATACACATAGATACATGTATGCATATGTAGGAGGTTTTCAATGCAGTGCTTCTTCATCAACCAGGTACAAAAAAAATCAATCTTGTCCACAGGCAGAATCAGTACTGATGTTCCAACCTACAATAAGCATGACAATAATACAATGTTCGAACAAAATAACTCATGTTAGAAATAGCACTTTAATTCGAGCCCGAAATAGTTTATTTTCTGAGTTTCAAACCAGCTATTGGTATTGATGGTATGTTTCTCGTGCGATGAGGTCATGCCCGAAATTTTTAGGATGACCTATCATTCAATTTTTCTCTCCTCATTTTCTCACGGCATGCTTTAGTTTCTCCAGCACTGCATGAGTCGGTGCGTCCCCTACAAAGTAGTACAACACACAAATCATCGAATAACCTAGTTTTAATATCAATATAATGCATGGTTATTCAAACTTTTTTGTCACATTTCCATCACACAAAACACAACACTTGCTAGATTTTGTTGTGACCTACAATCTAATGTTAAATAACAGTAAAAGCCAACAAAAATCTGCATTAGCGTAATCATCGGGGTTGTATTGATGTAATCATTGGGATTCTAGAATCATCGACCGTCGATTAATGTGATTCTCCCCATTCATTATGATTGTATTGTTCTTCACCTTTATGATCTTAATTCCATTGCATGATAGATAGACTTCCTTTAGTAACTTTAGACACACAATGAATTATAGAATTTTTAGTTCATAATATGAGTTCAGAGCCTTTCAGAATATCCATCCAACTGTTTTATCAAGTACCTCTCTTCTGTCACAGCTTTCGTTTATAGCAATATCTTTGCTTTGTCTGTTTCTGTCAATCATAATATGAATCTGTTCGTTCAAAATTGTACCACATATTTGCTTATATAATACTACATACAACATAATGCACATAATATGTATTATTAGTGCATATATATGCATATGCAAATAATGTATGTATATACACAACATAAACCATAATTTGGACATGGTATATCCCTTGCAATCTACCCTCGGTGAGGGTCCGTAATTAGACAAAATCCTTTCCTAAGCACCATATACACAATCTTCTCCAATACAAATCACAAATTTACTCGAATCTGTGTACTTTACCACCCACGCAGCTAGGGGAAAGGATAAAATTAGCATAAGATGAACATATGAAATCGTGTTGCCATTACCGTAATTTTCCAGCGTAAACTATATTTATCAACATAAGTATCCTCAGTTATCAACAAAACCCAAACAGTACTTGGTATCATCAAAAAGTGTGATTACCCTCCGATATCAATAAGAGGTAAGGAAATACCTTCATGTTCTTCAATGCCAATAATAATTGTGTCAATCTTGCTTTGGATCCTCATCTCAGAGACCTGGAATCACGAAATAAGCGTGAGAAGGGGTCCGGCGTGTCCCCTCCGTCGATAAAGTCAGGCAAGAGGATACGAGAAAATATACACTTGTAAAGTAAGTGAAAGAAATTATGATTGCCCAAACATGCAGATTGAACATGGTATTTATAGGCAGAGGACTAAGAGTTACCATATATCAAAAACTCATTTCATGTGTATCCAAATCTTCTCAGGATATAATAAGATCTTGTGAATACAATGAAATCCTCGATATTGCTCTGTGTATCTCGCACTTGCCTAATTTAGGAGATACAGTTCCATGTTGTGTCCAAGTATTAAGCAATTCATGAGAAGAGCTCGGCTAAGGAGCTCGGACCCGAAAAGAGGTCGACAGGACGTTTGGAGGAGGGCGAACATGTGAGGTAAAACACGTCGGCCCAATAGGTGGGTAACCAACAAAGAGGTCGGAGAAAGAGACGAGGTCTTCTGAAATAAGATCATTAGGATGCAAAGGATATATCGACCAATCAGGTGTGACTATATTTAAGAGGTATCAATGCTGATACAAAAAAAAGACTTTCCCCGAAAGTAACAATCAAACCTTGTTCACCATTAAAAACAATCATTACCCTAAATCTACATTAGCCAAGACAGTCGTGCATAAATTGAAACTGATTGAAATTACAAACAAGAGGAATTTAAAATTACCAGGAGAATACTGGCTGTCAACTTGCTGCGTCGCCGCGTCGCTCAAATCTTCATTCAAATCATTCTTTCTTGAATTAATCTCGTTGCAGTTTTCTACGTCTCTTAAAGTACCCATTCATGTAAAAATAAGAGAACCCCGATTTATCAAACCAAAAATTATTGAAAGATCTGTTGATTTAAAAGAGATTAAGGCACAAAGATTGCGGCGAAGACAGACAGACAGAAGTCCAACTGATTCTACACATGGGATTCTGGATTCATCGAACAAAGAAGATTTTACGAGGTAAAATGTAACGTGGGACTGTGGGAGGCGATGGGGCGGAATAAGAATTGGAGGGAAATGTTAGGGCGAAACGTGGGAACTACAGTTTGTTGCACAAAACAAAAAAAGGGATTTGATAGAATTTGGATTTTTCATTTTATGTGTTTGGTAGAATGAGATTTTAAAATGAATTTTGAATTGATGGGATTTAAGGGATTTTAAATAGTTAACTCAAATATTTTAAAAAATGGTGGGATCTGGATTTCATTTTTTCTTTTCCAATATTTATCATTCATCATAATTTTAAGATATCATAAATAAATTTTAGATTCCATTTATTTAAATTATTTCTTTTACATAATTTATTAAAAAATATTATAATTAAATCAAATATAAAAATATATTGTTTGTATACATAGTAAGTTTAAATTTCCAACTTTATATTTATTTTATAATTTTAAAATGTTAACCATAATCTTATGTTTCATTTATTTAAATTAATTCTTTTTAGATAATTTTACAAAAATAGCATAGTTAAACCAAATATTTAAAATATAAAAATTTGTTGTCTATATATGTAGTGGTCTTAAATTTTCAATTTTTACATTTAAAATATCATAAAGTCTGATGTTTTATTTATTTAAAATAATTCTTTCACATATTTTTTTTGTAAAAATATCATAATTAAACCAAGAATTGAAATATAAAAATGTGTTACACATTGAAAATGATATGTTAAAAATAAATATATACTTTTTTTAATATGAAATAATATTATTTTTAACTATCAAATTCTTAAATAACATCTTAAATATTTTACCAAACACCAAAATGGAATTCCAATTCTATGGATTCCAAAATTCGGACCAATTCCAACATTTTTGATTGAACCAAACATAGCCTTAGGAGGTGATACCCGCTAGAAAATACCACCTGACGAGACGACCTGGCTCCGAGGTATGTTACTCGCCTTTCTTCGACGAGACCTCGCCTACCTCTCCGAGCTCTTTGCGAAGTCCGACCTGTTTGGCCGACCTGTTCCACCTTACCTGTTTCCCCTCCAGTACCTCGACGAGCGACCTCTTTTGGGAGCTCGAGCTGATAGGCCGAGCTCTCCTCATTTCCCTTGTTGCTGCCGGTGCTCAGCAAGGAAACCAGTCCCCCAAGATATCTAGTCCTAGATCTGCGGAGCAATATCAGGGATTTGATTGTATTCTCAGGATCTTGACATATCTGGGTAAGATTTGGATAAACATGGAAAGAGTCCTTGTTGCAATAAATACCAGGTTTGGGGTATCGATTAAAGACTAATTTTATAATTGCTTTCGCTTACCGCATATATTCTCTCCATATTCTCTCGCCTGACTTGAGCGTCGGAGGGGACCCGCCGGAAAAACTTCCGGCACCCTTCTCACCTTTGTTTCGTATTTTCAGGTCATTGCAGAAGATATTGCTAATATCCCTGCTGTTATATTGAGTGTTGGAGGAGAAAGAGAGGTGAACCCCCTCCTATTGATATCAGCAAGTCATCGCAAATTTTGGTGATATCAGGAGGGAAAGGCGATCCGTTTAAATATAGTCTGGTTGGATTGAGATTATATTGGAAATTTGGAAATTGTTTAAAATAATTAACTAATTTTTAAAGTTTATTGTTATAATAAATATATAATAATATAATGTTTTAAATAGAAATCTTTCAATGTGTAACTTTTTCTTAATGAAATTTATTTATTTTTAATCTTGGCACCTTTAAATTGGCGATTCATGGTTTTGATTACATAATACTGAACTCGCTTAAATATTTTGATATTATTTTTAATTACTTTTTAATTTAATATTTCACACTTTCATATTTATAAAAGTGATTTTACAAAATTTTTTGGGTATTTTAGTAAATATACGCTGGCAAAAAATGGAGCTCGAGTTTGCATATCGACTTGCACACGCACTGTAAAACTTCTATTGAAAATTCGGTTAACTTGACGTTGTCAGGCAGTGCCGTTAGGGGCATCATCATTGGCGATTTAGAATATTTCACATCAATTATTAACATACCTCAGGTCAGTGCATCAGGATAACATCAAATTTTTCGGAAACGCTTACACCAAAGTGCATTTTGACTTTTCGAGTGCACTCTGTGTTATAGCGTAGCTACTTAGCATATATGAATTATGAATAATAGATGAGAAGCCATGCTAATGAGAATTAACATTGTGAATAAATTAAAAGTCAGTAGCCTAAAACACTTGGAAAAAACAAGCCCTGTGCAACTAAATACGAAACATTAGACCTAGTGAATATCATCAAGACAGCAAGTAGGCTGGCATTGCAGCTGGATCGAGCTCCCAAAAGTCACGAAAGTTGCCACCCCGTTCGCCTGTTAACCGAAAAGCAGGAATCTGGTGTGAGAATTTGATCAGTTCATGCCATTGTATCTGCCTTCTTGACATTTCTTTCCCTTCATTTTGAGGCCTGTAAACCAATTTGTTTCCCTTAACCACCTCAAGAACGACTGCTTCTACCCATCTCTCAGTTACTTCCAAAATTTCAAGAATTTCATATTTGCATTCTAGCAGCTCGGAAGATGTCATTGTTGGATTCCAGGGCATGTAAAGAGCCCAAACCTCACCCTTCCGCGGGAAAATGGTATATTCATTTTTGTTAGTTTATGCTTTAACTTGATGTGAAATGGCTGCAGCAACGATTTTGTGACCTTTTTTAAATTTATTAAGCTTGAATTTTCCACAAGAAATAGGCAAGTTTTTATCAAGAAATCCTATACTTCCATGTGGTTGTGGTGAGGGGATCAGCCAGATTACATGTAAAGTGAAATTGGGAAATGTATTCACCTTTTTAACCAGACCATAATACTTAGGTAGGCCATCTTCATCACTGTATATTGCCCATATCTGACCAATTTTGATGTTTTCTGGTGACTTCTCAGCGTCGCAGTCATGAAATTCTGAGTCAATAATTGTGATTTCTTCTGGCTCGGATGAAAATACGGAAACACCAGTGTAATTGGGAGGTAATGAGGCTGGATCAAGTTCAAAGCATCTTTTGGGAACATCTGGCCTTTCATTTCCAGTCATTTGGACTGAAGGAACCTTGTGAGAAAATCTGAACATATCCTTCACAGTTATCGAGTCTGAATTTGTTTGCTTCCAGGTTACATATTTAAAAAGTGAAGTAAAGCCTTTGATCTTGCTCAAGAATGCAACTTTTATACCAATATCACTATCATAATCTGACAAGATCTCAACTAACTCGAAATCTAAGCTCTCAAGTCTCTTCGGATCACAGTGCCAGTTGATATCCCAGTTCTTGAAAACTGCCCAAGTCTCACCCTTTCTTGGATGTATCTCATAAAAGCTTCGGTTTCTTCTGTCGATCCCTGTCTGAAAGTTTACTAAATGTGAGAACACTGCATGATCTTGAATAGTCTCAGTTTCTCCAAGTAGGAATTTCCCACAAGAAACCGGCAAGCCCTGATAGAGCCACTGGTGTTCATTTTCGTTATCTGAGTACGGTTCCAACCAAGTAATCTGTATCTTGAAATCTTCTGACATAATTTTGTTTACCAGAGCATAGAATCTAGGCATAGCATCTAATGTATCATAAGAAGCCCATACTTGTCCATTCCTAAAACAGTTTTTCATCCTCTCTTTTTCGAAATCACTGAAATCTGGGTTTGAATATTCAAGAATTTTTTGTTCTGGTGCAATCCAAGAACTTGAATTCGCTGAAAATTCGTGACATTTAGCAGACTTCCCTCCTTTACTCCCTGATCCACCAAATTTCACCTTTTCTTTTCCGCCGTTCTTGTTTCCATCAAGCACTCTCACCTCATTAAAACCCTTACTCTTTTCCACCTCATTCGAGCCTATTCTAAAGGTAGATGCAAAATTATCTCTACTTTCACCACTTAAATCAACCTTCTGAGCATAAGCATTAAGAGCTTCACCATACTTTGATCGTTTCAAATTAGGACCAATGTTAGCTCCCTCATTATCAAAACCATTTCCATATGCACTATCACCAAATACTCTATCGTTTGAATATTCCATCCTTTTCTTGCTAGTATTCGTCAATTCCTCACATGAGCTTGACCTTTTCACCTCATTCAAGCCACATTTTGAAGGATTTCCAGCATTACTATCCTGAAATTCTTTCGAAATCCAGCTCTTCCACTCTTCTAACTCCCTATCATCGGATAACTCGGTGGTCAATTTACTCCCACGACATATCCGAGTCCCTTGACTTAGAAGAACAGTTTTAGCCTCCCCGATAAGTCGGAAAGCATCTGCTGCTCCAGGAAACTTGTTTTTATCAGGATGCAGCATCAAAGCCATGCTACGGTATCGTTTTTTGATAAAATCATCATCAGCAGTTCGCTTACACTTTATAATTTTGAACCAATCCCTCTCATTCCTACATCCAGTTTTCTCAGCACAACAATGCACATCACAAACCAAGATCATCTGCTCAACATCTTCCAGATCAGGATAAAGTTTCTGTGCTTTAACTGCAAATTTCCGGGCACCCGAAAAGTCCCTACTTTCCATCTTCTTTAAGGCAAAATATTTCGCCCTGATTGCGTCACCCTTGTTACAATCCATCACAAAGTATAGTTCATAAACAACCGAAATGAAAAATCTTTACAGAATATGACCAAATGCACAAGAATCATAGTACTCTACAAACTGCAAATTGCAATTCCAACCGAGAGTTTGAAAATTGGACAAGGACAAAGTATGAACAGTAAGCGTTTGTTGGACTAGGTCAATAGTAAGTCAGCAATCACTAAAAACTGGAATAAATAATATAATTCAAGATTTTATCAATAATCCAAGTTATATGTACTCTTACTGAAATAAAAGTACAAATAAGTTATCATGGAAGGAATCAGGAATTTCACCCATGGCCGACCACTTGGTTAAATTATTTCTCCCATTGATAATATTCCGAAGGGACAAAACAAGATCAATTTTAGGGTTTACAATTAAAAGCGTAAACCCATGCTTTGACGGCAGTAATAAATGGGTTAAACCCACGAACCCCCACCCGACCCATCAACACCGGGATAGGTCATAGGTCTTGAAACGGGTCAAACATATAAACCGGCCGTCAAAACCCTCATTGATTGTGACATTATTATTAATCTCGTCTTTTAAATCGTGCTCCCATCTAGGCTACGTTTGGTAGGTGTGATAGAATAATTGATGGATAGATAATTTGGTGGATAACGAGATGATTATTAAAGTAATTGATAAATAATCTTGTTTTGGTATGTATGATTAGTAAGAAATGAAAAAATAATAATGTATTTGGTGTAGTTGATTAAACATTGGATAGATATATAGTAACATCAATATGACCGAAATACCCTATTTTTTCATTTATTTACAATATTCCAAATTATTTTATTTATTATAATAATTTTATTCTAACAAATATTTATTAATATATTTACATATTACATATTTTTTTAAAATTCAATTTATTGAAATAATAAATTAAATATTCCAGCTATATTTTTAAAATCAAATCGAAATGTTTATTATATGCTACACACTTGTGATGGGAAACTAAAATTTTGTATATACGTGTGGGTCTGTGTATCTGCTAATTCAATTAATTTGCCTACTTTGGACCAATTAAATTTTTCGCTAGCATGCAACATATTCAAGCTCGTCAATAATGGAAACCACCTCATTTATTTTTGCATATTGATCAATTAGATCAAAATCTAAAAATTAAAAAAGGAAAATTAACTTTAAGAAGTGTTGATACATTCCAAAAATGTACGATGTTGTGTTAAAAAAAAATGCACGAGGTTTCATAATATAGCAAGGCATCAACTTAACAAAGTTCATCCAAAAACTTGAACAGAGATCAAGTCCGTCATTGTTCTATTGGTTAGTTCTGCGAAATTGTTTATGGTTGTCACGATTGTATCATCACTGTCGTCCAATTGCTTTCGCTTTTTGCCCTTCGACTTTACACTTCCACTGCTGTCTTCCTTGTCCATAATCACATATATAAAACTAGAACAAAGGTATAATTCAACACATTTAATAACTCAAAATTAGAAGTCTTAAACTAATTTATATTTTGAGATTTAGTTACAGCAGATCATTTCATGACAAAAAAGAGGATTATCTTTTGAAATTGAAAATATTCAATTGTTTCATAATCATATAAACTCCATTAGCTTCATCTCATTTCTAATTTTCTGTAAAAATATAGTAACTGTCCATAAGTTTCTTTAGGCGAGTTTACATTCAATTTCATCGACGATATAACGACAAAAAATCGACCTGACTTATATTATCATAGAATGGTTAATTACAACCATGGTTACAGCATTAACAATGAAATAGTACCTCAAATAAGCCCCAAAATAGGGTAAACTCAATTTAGCTAAAATACTTCATGTGTTGCTTCAATAAAAGTTCAGATTACATATTTCATGCACAAAATAGCTAGCGTAAGGCAATATATCACCAATACCAATCTCATTCTCTCCTTATAATCCTTCAATTTAAGCACGAATTTAAATGATTTCAGCCAATAAGAAAACAAATCGGGTTAGCCAGAATTCATTAGAAATCTAGACGACAATTTTATGCCCTATCAAACAACCCATCAAACCAGAAAAAATGAAACAAAAACAAACAACAATTCGCAGTCCATTACCTGATACGTAATTTGAAGGGAAAGCTTTTCTTAAATCCATACAAAAACAAATTCAAACAAACTCCGGTTCATACATTTGATACCAAATCCACAACTACAATTTGAAACCTACGACTTCAAATAAAACCTCAAAAAGAGAAGCAAAATAAAAAAAATATAATGCTTCACGGAGAAGATGCTCGAAAATCTGCTTTGAAAGAGAGTATCAAAGCACAAACTTCATATGATCAATTACCTTCGAGAAGAGACGAATACGTCAGGGTCTTGCATGGGGACGATGGAATCCCTGTTTTCGTCGTCAAATGTTCGTTCGAAGCAAAACTTTGGCCTTTGTTGTGGTGTCTGCAAGATGAGAGAAGTAACATATCATTGTAATTAGGTTTAAATCAAAGGGTGTGTTTGGTATGCATGATAAGGGGTGATTAATATTTTAATCCTTCCCTTATCATGTGTTTGGTAGGCATGATTATAATTGTGACAACCCGTTCGGCCCGCATCCAGCCCGGATCCGACCTGCACTGTACACATAATAATCATTTATTGGATGGTTAATTAATACCTTGGTGTATTGAAGGATAATGGTTGATTATATTTTTTTTCCTATAATATCCTTCAACTTTTAAATAATTTAGAAATTATCTAATTTAATAATTTTAAAATTTAATATGTAGTATGCCTAATATTATAATTGTTATTAACATTTATTATTATTAAAAATAATTTGTATTATTTTTTGAACAAATTCAAATTTGTATTATTATTTTAATTCTTACGGTAATTATATTAGTACTAATTTTTCTATATGTTGTGAATTAATATATGTAGTTGGATATTGAAGAAATTAATGAAAATTTAAATATTAATATAATAATTTTAAATTTATTGTTAAAATAATTTTAATAAAGAAAACAATAAATTTTAAAATTTTATCCAATTATTTAAAGAACACGTTATTAGGTACTACAAATTTCATAATTATAAGAAATTTATTTCTTTCTCATTTACTATTACTTATTATTTATATTATTATTATTTATTTTTAATATATTTTATATTAATATATTCTTATTATTCTTATTTCTAATAACTGGTTTATAAGTTTATTTAAATAACTATAATTTTGAATTAATTAATTTAATATATCTAAATTGTCTTATTTTATAAAATATTTTGTAAATATTTATTTCTTCCATTTAATTAAAAATATGTTAATCAATTTGGTCTTTATGATACCTTAATAATTGTTAATAGATTATGGGGGTATTTTGGCCATTGTAATATAATACACAAAATTATCCATCATTTTAAAATCATACCAAATATCATATAACTTATCACACTATATTATTTATCATTAACTTTACCTTTCTAATCACTTTTATTATCTATCATTCATTTATCACATCCTACGTACCAAGCGGTGCCAAAGGGTATAATTGTAAATTTGTCATGCTGTCAAGTATACTGTGGACCATATGTTTGCTAATACCATGGCTTTGGGTGAGAATAATTTCCAATTCATTAACCCTTCTTTTCACGGGCTGAAAGGAACTAGTGGGTTTAATAATAAGCGAACCAAACAAAGGTTAAACTCATCAGTCACTTTATAATCCTATCTAATCATTTTTACCAAACATGATGTTAGAGTAATACCTACTGACTTAAATTTATATTTCAAGCTCGGATCAAAATATTCGAACATATTCTTGAGTTATTTGAACTATAACTCAAAAATAGATGTTCGAAATGTTTGAAATATATTTATTTATATATAATTATATTATATTAATAAAATATTAAATTTTGCAAACATATCAAACAAAATGATAATAAAGCGAAATGGGTAACATGTATATAATTTTACGAGTAAAGATGGTTGAGTAAATGTTGGTCCTAGATCAAGCAGCAAGTCGTAATTAGCCCATACACGACTTATATTGTAAACATTTGCATTACAATTATTGACTAAGTGATACTGCAAATACCACTTAGTATTTTATTCTCATTTGAGATCCTCTCCAACAGAATAATATTGCAAATTCACTTATAAATTCTACAACCTCGGTTCCAACAATAAAACTCGAGTGTTAAAATCTTCACCGTATGCGTACGTAGAGTGAACAACAAAATGCAGAATAACAGCAAGCAAAGGCTTAATTTCAGACGAGACATAGCTATTACAAGAACATAAAATAACAAAGTAATCCGTTCGAAAATCGGATCATAATGATAGATTCAAAGTGTACATAAAAACACTCTGAAACTTGTCCATAAGAACAACTCTTTACTAAGAACCCAGTAGGTACCAAATGATAATGGACGTCGGAGGACGTTTATCCATAAGCTAAAACAAAGGCATCTCTCATCACCAGATGCATTCAGCCCTGAAGTCCAATGATGCCTGCAAGACAACCGCATGTGTTATTAAGGATGTACCATCAAACAAAGTTTAGTTTCAAATTAATTAGGATCGGCCAGGTTAGGTATCCAGTATCCATCTTGGGCGTAGTTCACATTATTGTAGACGTCAAATTAATGCCACGAACTTGTTGAAACATAAGTACATAGTTCGAATAATAAGGAGTTTGGCAATCCTCTTTCTGGTTGTTTATGCTGACATTCGGTAGAATAGATATTTCAAACTAGAGGCTAGAAATAATTTTCTCACCGCAAGCAAGTCTTCCACCGGCATTTCCAGTGCTTTTGCTAAGTTCGTGACCACCTGAATCAACCAAGGGGATTCATAAGATTATATTGCGGAACATAAAGCAAACCTTTTCAATCAAGGACAAAGAAAAATATATGAGATTCCTGAAGTTTCATGAAGGCCTCCTAATAGAAATCCCATTTAAAAAATTCAACTAATCTGAGGAGGATGCTAGATTAGTCCTTTCAGGAATATGGTTGGTTGTCTCGTTATCATTCGACATCATAGCAATGCACTTATTACTGAAATAGAAAACCCACCTTTTCCGAGATCATCAGGATCAGCATGGACAACCACAGCTCTTCCGATTATGGAATGTGGTCCTGACAGTGGAATCTGAAAAGGGCCAAAAAAAAAAAAAAAAAGCTAACTAATGTAGAATATAAATTAGAGTAATCATCTAATACAAAAAAAAATAATAATAATCATCTAAACTGGAAGTGAAGAAGACAGACCTGCTTGTCCACAATGGTGAAAGAAGCAGTTCCTGAAACATTTAGAAAGAGACAAGACGGAAAGCGTAGAAGTTAGAGTCCTCAATGCGAACAAGAATGCCAGGATAAGCACGATGTCCAGCAATCACGTCTATCACGATGAATGTTCCAAATAAATCAAAACACCTTGGCCAAGAAAAAACCATGCAAGAAATCTAACGCAGATGACAGTTTTCACTTTTTCCTAGTATAATCTCGACTAGCCTCCTCTCCATGAGTACTTAGATACCACAACACTTTAAAACAGTGAACGAGCAAACATCGAATTATTTATCATGAACGAGAAGGTACTCACCATTTTCTCCAACCGTGACATTACCAAGATCACCAGCATGACGAACTTCATCCTCTGGAGCACCATGCTCTTTGCCAACCGGATTGAAGTGAGGTCCTACAATTAAAAAAAAATATATGGAATATTCCAGTTTCCAACCATTGGGAAAAGTTAAACAAGAATAATATACTGTGCAGCCAACAGATTCTTATCATATAAAATACAGCAACTATATACACCGCCAGAGAAATTACCAGTTGACATACAGCCATTGGTGGTGTCACCAAGGGCGTGCACATGAAATCCGTGAAGTCCAGGCTCGAGACCAGAAAGGTGTCCAGTTACAGTAGTGGGACCTAAGTACGAAACAGAAGAAATATAAGGTTCCGACTAAATTGAAGATAAATAAAGTATGGACTGGAAATTTATTTGCAAAAAATGAAAGCTACCATCTCCTTCCTGCACAAAATGGACGGTGCCACTAACACCCTCGCTGCTGAGAACTACGACTGCCTTCACCATGGTTGTATGTGATCTAAAACAGTCAAAATAAATTTACCTAGATGGTCATATCAGGAAAAACAAACGGTGATTACGCGACAAATAAATTTCCAAGCATGCACAAGACCATGAATTCTCAATCTCGGTTATTGTATAAAAATTTCACAGGAAGACTTTGATAGTGAAACCAGTGTCAAATGGAAACTAGTCCAGTTTGAAAATATTTACATGAAAATTAGATTATTCGAGGAAAAAAATAGTAGTTAAACATATTCGAAACAGAGAGATTACAATTGTTTTTTACCACACAATGTACGTGAAATCTTGAGCATGTTATCTGCTATAATTTGCTAGTAGCTCAAACCTTTAGAATGTTACAACAACAAATATATTTCCAAGGAAACAACAGTTCAAGAAAGTAACCAGAAAATTAAGTGCAACTTTCAGGCCCTGATTTTAAATTGAATCCTACAATACCAAAAAACTCGAATCTCTTTTCAAGGAAAATGTCACGCCCCGAGACCGGGGTTGATAACACCGGCGTTGAATTCAAATATACAATTCGAATACAACAAGCCTCGTAGTACAGAAATTTAAATATAACCAGTCATTTATTCAATAAACATAAATGTTTTACAACTGAAAATAAAACCATAACTTAAATCTTAATAGAATTTAGCGAAAGCATAATTATGTAAAATCTTGAAATCTTTGCAGTAGATCACAACCACAAAAGTTGTGTTGTTCTTCTTCGATATCTGTCTCACTTTTATCTGGGGAGGGGATGTAAGGGGTGGGTATTTGGGAAAATACTCAGCAAGCGGTGACCAATCGAATATGTCAAAAACAGTTACTTATACGAATTTGGAAACATGTATCAAAACATAAACTGATATAAATTAATACACATAACAGATTTTGCTCCTTTGAGCCATACAAAAAGCATCATATCAGAACACATCATATACTAATTAGATTAGATCGATCTGCAAAACATAAGGACTATAGAAGTGGCTCATACGGATTCAAGAGGTGGCTCCCGTACGTATAACACTTTGCCCCATTGGTTCAAGAGGTGTCTCACACGTATAGCACTTTGCCCCATTGGTTCAAGAGATGGCTCACACGTTGTTTCGCATAGCACTTATCTCTCGATATTCAGAATTTTCATGACATCGTAGTTTTTAAAATAGTTCACATATTCGACTGATTTTTTAAGCATACATACTTTGTAACGAAAGGGTAATATAACAAAAGCATACTTACCGATTATGTAGGTTGCAAAAAGGCTTAAAATCTTCCTTTTTTTTCCTTGCTAATACAACTAGAAACAATGTTTGATATTATTTTCTTTGTTCCCAAATGAAATTTTTGATACATTTTATAGAGAAAAATATATGATACAAGTCTAAGTCTTTTGCCATTCTTCCCACGTCTTCCCATTTGCAATGCAAGTCTTGTCATCCCATCATGATGCAAGTCTTTGTCATCACATCCTAATGCAAGTCTTTGCCATCCATTTGCAAGTCAAAGTCTTTATGCAAGTCTTTGTCGTCCATTTGCAAGTCTAAGTCTTATGCAAGATGTGGGGTTTCATATTCCTCCATCCTTATGAGAAGTTTCGTCCTCGAAAATTGAGTTATTTTGATCATTAAAAAGATATGGATATTTTCTTCGCATGCTTTATTCTAGGTCCCACGTAGCTTCTCGTTCGGTATAGTTGGACCATTGGACTTTGACATAAGTGATAGATCTTCTTCTCAACACTTGATTCTTTGAATCTACGATTCGAATTGGAATTTCATCATATTTCAGAGTTTCATCCAAGTTACCTTGAGTTACTTGGGGTTCTGCTTCTAGGACGTGATTTGGATCGGAGATGTACTTCCTTAGCTGAGATACGTGGAAGACAATGTGGATCCTTGATAGATTAGGTAGGTGGTAAGGCTAGCCGGTATGCCAATGATCCCACATTCTCTAAGATTTTGAACGGTCCTACGTATCTTGGATTCAACTTTCCGGCCATGTTTCATTGGTGAAATCTTCACATACACATTCTCACCAACTTCGAGTTCCATTCATGTCTGCCCAACTTTTATGTCGATCTTGAGCCTATCTTTAATGATTGCGACCTTTTCAATCGTAGCTTGCACAAGCTCAGGCCCGGTGATAGCTTTTTATCCAACTTCATCCCAATATAAAGGTGATCAACATTTACGCCCATAAAGTGCTTCGTACGGCGCCATCCCAATACTGCTATGATAGTTGTTGTATACGAATTCGATCAGGGGCAATAGTTCACTCCAATTTGCGCAGAAATCTATGGTAATGCTCTTAACCTATCCTCGAGGGTTTGGATTGTTCTCTATGTCTGGCCATCGGTTTGTGGGTGATAGGTTGTGCTAAGAGTTACCTTAGTTCCCAGAGCTTGTTTAAAACTCTTACAGAAGCGCGCTACAAGTCTGGGATCTCGATCAGATACAATGCTTACTGGAACTCCATGAAGTCGCACAATATTATCCATGTATAAGTTTGCCAACTTGTCCAAGTTAGAATTCATGCGAACAGGTAGGAAATGTGTGGATTTAGTAAGTCTATCCACGATTACCCATATACCGTCATGACTTTGTCGTGACTAAGGTTGTCGATATCTGGCACACACAGTCATCCTTTCATCCATAGGACGCCGTCTTTGTCTGACTGAAACTCAGAGATCTTCCCCTCTTTGACTTGCTCTTTCAATTTTGTCAAACTGGGGTCTTGATTTTGATTTAGCTTGATTGCTTCTTGCAAACATGGTTGAGCTGAGAGTGAGGCCAATATCATTTTGCCTTTACCATTTCTGCTCAACACGTCTGCCACTTTGTTCGCCTTCCCGGGATGATAATTGATTGAGATGTCGTAATCCTTTAGGAGTTCAATCCACCGTCTTTGCCTCATGTTCAAATCTTTTTGGGTAAACAAGTACTTGAGGCTTTGGTGATCAGTAAATACTTCACACTTTACGCCATAGAGGTAATGCCTCCAAATTTTTAAGGCGAAAACTACTACAGCTAGTTCAAGGTCATGCGTATGGTAGTTTTGCTCATAAGGCTTGAGTTGCCTTGATGCATAGGCGATCACTCTCCCTTCTTTGCATGAGCACAAATCCAAGACCTTCTTTTGATGCATCGCTATAGACGATAAAACCCATATTCTCAGTCGGTAATACCAATACAGGCGTAGATGCAAGCTTCTTCTTCAAAGTCTCGAAACTCTCCTCACTCCATATGAATTTGGAGTTTTTTTGTGTGAGCTTTGTAAGGGGTATGGCTATCGAGGAAAATCCTTCAACAAATTTTCGATAATAACCAGCTAGCCCTAAGAAACTACGAATCTCCGTAACAGTCTTTGGTCTTGTCCAGTCCATAATTGCTTCCACTTTCTTAGTATCTACGGACACGGCTGCTTCAGAGATGATGTGCCCTAAGAATGCAACGTTGACCAGACAAAATCGCATTTCTTGAATTTGGCAAAGAGTTCTTTCTCCCTTAAGGTCTGTAGAGTAAGACGAAGATGTTTCTTGTGTTTCCCTTTATTCGGTGAATAGACCAGAATGTCATCGATGAATACTACCACGAGCTTGTCCAAGAATGGCTTGAATACTCGGTTCATCAAATCCATGAATGCGGCTGGAGCATTCAAAATGGCATCACTGTGAACTCGTAATGCCCATATCTTGTTCAGAAGACAGTCTTTGGAATATCTCTTGCCTTAATCTTGAGCTGATGACAGTCTAACCTTATATCAAGTTTAGAAAAGACCTTAGCTCCATTGAGTTGGTCAAAGAGGTCATCAATTCTGGGAAGGAGATATTTATTCTTGATTGTGATCTTGTTCAATTATCTGTAATCGATACACAATCTCATACTCCCGTCTTTCTTCTTTATAAATAGTACCGGAGCACCCCATGGTGATGCGCTTGGTCTGATGTGCTTCTTGTCCAAGAGTTCTTGAAGTTGTTCTTTTAACTCTTTTAATTCAGCTGGGGCCATACAGTATGTTGCTTTGGAGATTGATGCAGCGCCCGACACCAAGTTAATCTCGAATTCTAGATTGATGCAGCGCCCGACACCAAGTTAATCTCAAGTTTGTGACGCGGACATGAGGGATCTTTGGCAATGAAATGTGGTGAAGAAATCTACCTAGCCATGATCAGTAAGACACATGAAGGACTGGTTATATTTTAATTTATATACTACGAGGCTTGTTGTCTTCGAATTGTATATTTGAATTCAACACTGGTGTTATCGACCCCGGTCTCCGGGCGTGACAACCTCACTCTCAACATAATATGGGTAACACTTTATCAAGCCAAACCCGGTTAACAACAACTAAGCAAAACAAATGTACTGTCAAATCAATACAAATAATAACGAGCTCAAAAAATTGTTAATCAACAAAAAACATACGAAATCTACATGTACAATGACCAAATTGGGTAAAATAACAGCAAAAAGAAAATTATTGCTCGGAAAACCATATCCCGAAACAGAGTGTATCCAAATGAAGTGTCAAACAAAAACAATCGGAGATAAGATAAGCAAACACAACGGAAAAATAGCCCAATCGCGGATACAAGGAACAAGAAGACAGAAACAGATTTATCTCAATAACGATACGAAAATTTGATCAAGCAAAAAAATATATAAAAATGGTTTGCATTCTTCAATCTTAACAAATTTTACCTCAGAACACCCCTTTTGCTCTAGAGAGTAGATAGATACGAGAGTAGAATGAATTATAGTTCAAATTCACCCACAGTAACGGAGTGAAGTGGCAGGGGTAGGAGGCAATTTATAGGAAATTCTACTTTACTTATTTATTTTTCTTTAATTCTTTAATTTCAACCAACCCGAAAAATAAAAAATAAAAATAAATTGGCACTTTTTTTTAACGTTATTTGGTTGAGAGCGTGAGGGTCCAGGCCGCAAGCCTTCTGGAAGGTTTTTATTGGCCCAACAGCCCCAACTCACCTTTATACTACTTGATTACTAAATTTTGATATCTATTTTTTTATCGTATATTACAAAAAATTTATCATTAAACCGTACTCGCAATTTTTTAGAATTAAATAAATATATAAAAAAAATTCAGTTAAGAAAAAACGGACGTTAAAAAAAAAAGCTCTTCATACAGACATATATTCATTTCAATGACGGCACATGTCCGTTCCATTTTTTTTAAACAGGAAATGATATTTGGATCATTTTTGTTAAAAATAATAATTTTTGTGAGACTATATTTATTTAATCCTAAAAGTTTGAGATTATTGTTACATATGCATTATTAGTAGACCGTTTTTGTAAGTTATATATACTTGTATTTAAAATGATTTTATATATTTTGGGTTTGCATCTGGTGATGGTTTAATATTTTTAATATTAATTTCTTCATTTTAGTTAAAACATTTTTAAAATTTCATTATCTGAACTTGCGCTCCGGCGTGTGTAGATTTTTTTAGCAGAACTTGGTTATTTTTTTTAAAAAAAAAATCGAGGAAATTATTTTCAAATAGTTCAATGTGATTTAGACAAAATTTATGTCCTTGAATATCGATTGAGCTTGAGTTTTAGCTACATATCGATGATGATATTTTTTGAAAAAAAAATTATGCAGTTTTTCATTGAATAATTATGAAAAAAATTAATATAAAATAGTAATTTTGATACATGCCTTGAGCTAACGAGTTACAATTATCCCAAAAATTTATTATCAACTCAAGATGGTACTCGAGCTACTCAAGATGGTACTCGCTAAGTCAAATAAGTACGATGCATGGGCTGAGGTGAATGTGGATGTGGATGTGGATGTGGGTGAGCATGCGCGAGTGTGTTAATTTTCAAAAAAATTGAGTGTGAATGCATCTATTAAAAGCTTATATATATATAAGCTAATTTAAATAAATATTATAAAATGAAATTTTTTTTACGACTTATCGTGAAATGAAATTTTTTACGTTTCTACGGTAATTCGACATGGATAGCGAATTTAAAAAAAAAATAAAAATAAAAGAAGATTTTGCATACCGGGTCATCCATCTTGTTTGTACTCCAGGAGAAAATAGAAGTTGGGAATAATGATGAACAGAATTAGAAAGACAACAGATCATGCACAAGTACATGATGGCCTGTGTTCCTGTTCCTCAAGAACTAATGTTACCCATTTCAATAACATCATCTCTTGCTGCCGCCACACAGTATCAGAGTATACTCTCCTTTCCAATTAAATTAAGATTAATTTTTCATCATTTCAAACCATATTTTCAGTCACTCTTGTTAACATATAGTGCGTGTAGCATCCAGTTCCGGAGTGGATCCAAGATATTCGTCGAGTAAGTCGGATGCAGAGCCATGGAGGTGCAGAAGAACAGATGGTAAAAAATGGAGATGCTCGAGAAATGTGGCGGGCCATGTTGCACCGATACTCCAAAAAATTTCACGGTCAAGTATCGAATACTTCTGGGATACGGATACGCGCGGATACGACATCGATACGTATCGGATACACCACATGGCATATCTGGGGACAAAAAATAAGTTTTTATTTCGGATACGTTTCGGATACGGTCAAGATACGCCGCTAACCTATCCGACACGGGTTAGATACGAGAACTTTCGGAATTTTTTTTAAAAAATAGGGTTGAAACTGTAATTAAAATTAAATCATTTAACTAAATCCCTATTTTCTAACCACTTTAATGTGTTTATGTCGATTATATGCTTGAAATTTTTAGATGTCATTGATTAATATTTTACCATTTGTCGTGAAGTTGGTGAGTTTGCAACTTTATTCTGATTTCTAATGTGTTTAATGTTGATTATATGCTTGAAGCTTGATCTCTTACAAATATTATTAATTATATATTTATATATATATAAATAAATTAATAAAATTTACCGTATCCGGGCGTATCGTATCCTACAAATTTCAAAAATCCCGTGCAGTCGTGCTCGTATCTGCTTATCCACGTATCCGTGTATCCGTATCGGTGTAACATAGTGGCGGCTGATCAGAGATATTGTGAGCGTCGCCACCTGATAAGTACAATTTAGGTTATAAAAGAAGTATTTTGTTGGTATATGTCTGTCGTACCTTTTGCATATTATGATTTATTTGATTGACGTAATTGACAGACTACCACGTCAGTTCGGTATCTGTCTATCGTGCAATTGTTTAATTTATATTGCCTAAAATTACTTTAAATCTAATATAACTACGAAATATCATCTTTTAATATTGTTACATTTATTAAACCCAAATTAAATCAAGAACACATATAAATAAAATCGACAAATGCAACTTGGAATGCTTTCGTACAATTGTTTAAAAAATAAGCGATCAAATTTTTGGCGCTGGTATGCAAATTAAACTTTTTAAAATTTATTTTTAGAATTTGTATTCCTAGTATGAAAAGTTCTACTTTAAAAAAATATATATTATTATTTTTTTAAATTTGCGATATGTGTTTACGAATTAAACTTATTTAGTTTTTTTTGTAAATTTGTGATCAGTGTCTACGAATTATCATGGAAACATAAAAATTTCATTTCATGCTATTTCATAAAAAACATTTTATTTTTATAGTATTTATTTAAATTAGTCTATATATATAATTAAACAATACCTAATATACATAATATTTCTCGAACTTATATCATTTACAATACGATGTTCTTAACAAATATTATCATTTAAAAAATTATCTTCCAAATTAAGTTTTGACAAAATGATGATTTATATGACAGTAATATCGAATAAAATCTTTAAATAGGATTTTGATGATCTAATATTATAATTCTCAATCTTTTTCTTTTCCCTTTATTTACAAGAAGGTTTAACAATAAGTCGCGATCTTGTAGAACTTAAATTGCGACTTAGAAATTTAGTTCGTCATAAAGCGTCGCATGCAATATCGAAGCGCCAGATCGCGACCGGAGCACCAGTGGACGGATGAGGGTAAAAGGATTATGTGACTTGGTTATTATGTAGTTACCATATAATATTATTTTCTTACCAACCCGAAGCCGCTAGAAACAATGAAAATTCACTTGAACCCAAAACGGAGAAATTTTTTTAGAATAATAAAAAAAATTCTGATAATTATGAAGGTTTAACAGGACCTAGTAAATGTTATCGCGCGACTTAGTAAACATTAATGCGCGAATTAGAAACCCTTGGTGCGCGAATTATAAATTCTTAGTACGCGAATTTGAAAATCTTAATTCGTCTTAAAGCGACACACACGCACTCAGTTCGTTAGATCGCACTGGAACGTCAGTCGTGGAAGGTGGTGGGAGGATGATATGACTTAGGGTACTCGTGTGTGGCTCTATTCATCGACATTGTAGAGTGTTTGAGATCATGTGTCATATGATATCTCTAGTTGCTTTAAGTTGAGCGGTCAAGATGCTTTTCAGATCGGATTAATCGGATTCGGAACCAAACCGAACCGCTTGGAACTAGTTAATCCCATTCCGAACCGCAATCCGATTCGAAGAAAGTCCAGATTTGATTGGTTCCACTGGATCAAAAGCCGAACCAGAATCAGTAATCTTAGTGTGGAACTGAAACCGGTAAATTATATATATATATATATATATATATATCCATTTGGTATCGTTGGCCACCCAGCGGTTGGCCAACGACTATTTAGCCGTTGATCATCCACTTTTATTAAAAATATATATTTTTTTTAAAAAGAAAATTTCTACTATAAATACCCCATAATTTCTGACCAATTTTATCCAACTTTCAAATATTCATAGCCTCTCATTTTATCATCCAATTTCATCCAATTTCCAAACACTCATACTCTCTCATTTTATCATCTAATATCATTTAATTTCATACAATTATTTTATCTCAGTTTTGTTATCAGTTTCTTATTATCATATTATTATTAGTTTTGTTAATATTAAATTATTTCCAATATTACGATATCATTTTCTTCTAATTGTGGTCGTGCTCCTTCAATTTCACTTATAGTACAAGAGAATTATGATTATTTTGCCGAGTTCAATGATGCTTACGATGTTGAATAAACGGAACATGTTGTAGAACCTGCCGCACCCCAAAATCCAGCGCAAAGCGGGTCATCCGCAACTACTACCGCTGCGATTCGCCAGAGTAACCGTCCCAAAAAGAAGCAATGGATAATTTCAATGTGTTACAAAACCAGGTACGAACGAATCTGTTGTAAAATATGTAAAATGACTTATAATTATAAAACTGGCGGTTCCACCTGAGGTACCAGAACTTTTAAGAAACATTTAGTTAAGAAACATAATTTTGATGAGGTTACTCCACAATCTATAGGTAGAAAACCAACACAACTTCAAATTAATCCCCAAACCGACACTATTTTTATTTTAACACCTGCAATAAACCGTAAATCACTAGTTCATTTTATAATTAGATGTGAACTTGCTTATTTGTTATCTGAACGAGACAACTTTGTTGAATTTGCTTCTACTATCCAATCTGATTTTAGACTTATTTCTAGACATACTTTGCGAAGAAATTTTATGGATGTTTTTGTTGAATATCATAAATCTTTAATTGATTTATCATTTAATTAAATGGAGAGAATTGTGATGACTGGAGATTAATCGCTTTAATTAAATGGGGTTTAAAGCGACATTGAAAAGATAATTATGAATGATCATCGTTTTCATTGGGCTCAATTTTGCGCTAAATCAAGTGTGGTTGGATTTTTATAATTGAGTCATAATTATTGAATTGGTTTATGGTTGATATGAGTTATTTGAAATAATTGAGATAATTACGAGTTTGAATTAGTGAGATGATTATTGAAATTGAACAACAATTAATGATTTTGGGTTAAGCATAATGGGACCAAAGTTTAGGGACTAAATGGCAATTAGGGATTATATTATCCCCAATCCGTTTCAAACCCACCAAACACCCCACCAAACCCATCTCCCCTACTTTTTCGCCTCTTTCTTGATTCCCCAAAGGAAGATTTTGATTCTTGGTTTACCTTGGTTTATTGCAAGGTTAGTGGATGATTAATGCTTCTTGTTTCTTGTTGTTCACGTGTATCGAATTATTTTGTTATGGTGTTGGATTATTGGTGGTAAAATTGTGGTTTTGATTTGAGTTGTATTGGTGAGTAATGTAGTGCTTTATTGTGTTTATTGATATATTAGTGGGAAATGAGGTGTGAAATGTGTAAGGTTCGATTATGCTTGAAAAATGGTGGATTTTCGCGTTTGCAGGGTGCCACGATCGATCGGGAAGAGCTCCGCGATCTATCACGTGAGTCAAAACCAATTTTCATGGAGACAAACAGTGTCGCGATCTATAGCGAGCAAGACAACAATCGATCGCGGAGGGACGTAGCTTGGCATTGATTTTTGAGGGCCAACGATTGGTCACTAGGTTAGTAACGATCAATCGCGGGATGAAGGCGATCGATCGCCAGGTGCAAATTCTTGAAAAGCCATTAATTTCTAGGGAAATTGAGATTTGGTGACTTGTGGCTGATTGCATGGTAATTTTTGATATTCTAAGGAAACCTTGAATAATGTAATAAGGTTGCATGAATTGAACCTTAGATAGATATGTGATTCATGATTGAGTTAATTGATAACTCGACTTAGTAAATGATAAAATGAAATGATTTGAGTAGTATGCGGAATACTATGAATTGTGACTGGTTATGATAGAAAGTATGACGAATTTGCATGATATTATGTAGTATGGTTGTGAGAGTTATTGTAATATTTGATTGATATTCAATATAGATACAGTACGAGCCTCCGACCGTCGAGGATGCCTAAATCATGTTGTCGATGTTAAGGTACGTGGTGACGTACGAGCATGTATATATTATGAAGTAAATGCATATTCATATATTCACATTTGGTTAGATAGTGATTGAATATAAGAAATGAGTATATGTGTTAAGCATGACATATGTGGTATGATGGATATGTAATTGTACGTGATCCGAGTATACGAGTTGAATATGGATGCCTTGGGCAGGACTAATGTGAGGACTTATTGAGAATGAGATAGACTAATAGGCGGGATTGCCTACGCTATGAAAACTGTTTATGATTAAGAATAAACAATAGATTTTGGTTGTATTGAATATTATGAGTATCACGTTTTGACTAACGATACTAAACTTGATGTTACGAAAGTGTGTGAGATTGATACAGGAACAGATCGTGGAAGCTATACGGATTCGGAATTGTACAGGGAGTATATTTTTATAGATTTTAATAATCTTAAATTGTGACATTATGATATTTATGCATTGTCATGAGTATGATTATTGTAATAGAGTGATATGGTTGATTATTACGCGTATTTAGGTCTTGATTTGTATATATATTCGTGTAGATTCCGTGAAGATGTTATGCTTTTTGGTATTTATTTGCTTGTTTCAGGAATCTAGGTGGAATATGGAAGAATTGAGCTACAAGGAAGAAAACGGATCAAATCAAGCCATTAAATGAAGATTTTGATGTCTGAAAATCTCGATCGATCGGAACAATATTCCCGATCGATCGAGCGAGGCAGAGGTTCTGGCCAACAACGGATTTGAATTCTCGATCGATCGACTCAGGCAGAAAGTTAAAAAAGAATTTGAGAAGAAGTCTCGATCGATCGGCAGATTCATCTCGATCGATCGAGAGAGGCAGAGAATTGAAGACTCGGATGCTGAAGACGCTCGATCGATCGAGACATAAGGCTCGATCGATCGAGGCGGAGATTTTTCAGAAAAATTAAACTCTTGATTTGGTCTGATTTTATGGAAACAATTCCATATCTTCCCTTCCCCTATATATTATACACGAAAATTACAACCAAGAAGAAGACTTTAACCTAGGGAATAGCCTCCACAAACCCCATTCACCATCAAAACCTCACGCCTTCTTCAGCCTCCATCCAGAGACGTCCAACCCCTCTTCACCATCCATCATCACTCATCAACCCTACACCCTATGATTTGGAACAAGCCAACAAGATAATCGAAGAGCACGATCGAGAAAGAAGCGAGGAAGGATCGAGAATCAACGAAAGAGTCGACTTGGGAGTTTTCTTTTACTTTTCTATTATTGTTTTACATGAATAATTGGATTGTTGTGTTTTTTATGATTGAGAGATATCAATAACATAGTTTTTCCTATTGATTTTGAGATTGAATTCATATATCTTCTAAGTGCATGTGTTATTGTTCTTAATGCTTTTGAAGGATTGATCACCTTTAAATGATATTTTATTATAATTGAGATCGAGAGATGAAATTATAATATGATATAATAATTCATGACGTGTGTTAAAGATTGAGATCGAGAGATAAAATCACACACGAGTGATAGCTTTGGGTTGTTTAATCTAAAGTTAGTGGTTTTCATAAAGCGCATTCAACATTAAATTGTTAATTACGTGAACGAGAGTTACTAGTTGCAATTTGATGTTAGACTTAATATAGCTCGAGAGAGTATATTGAATAAATTCGGAAAACCCGTCACCTTAGAGATGTCTGAAGAAAAGAATTGTAAGAGTTGGGTAAGGAGAATAATTGTCTTGATAATTCTTTCTTGTGGATTTTTCTCGTGATCGTCGATTGTTTTGGTTGGATTAGATTAGTTTAATTATTGATTAATTATCGTAGGTTAAATATAGTTAAAAGAAATCTTATTTGGTAATTACTTGTTAGTCCCTGTGGGTTCGACAATCCGTATCTTCCTATCTATACTAAAACTTGACACCGTGCACTTGCGGTCTAAAATCGCTGGATTGGAAATAATTGTTTAAAAAATAAGCGATCAAGTTTTTGACGCCGTTGCCGGGGACTAACTTTAGTAATATCATACTAGGTTCTTTGACTGTAATTTAACCATTTTTGTTTATTTATTTCTGAAAAAAAAATTATATATATTTATTTTGTTTTTGTTTTGTTTGTCTTGTGAGGTACTTGGAGATGCTACATCAACAAGCCTTCACAAACTTTGTCCAACAACGTTCCGAGCCGTTCTACGCTGTTTGGGAGAGATTCAATGAATTGGCCAACACATTCCGGTATCACAACTTTTCGAATACTCTCCTGCAATATTTCTTCAAAGGGTTGGATGCACAGACACGAGAATGGGTATTGAGCGGAGCACTGGCAACTGGAAGTCCTTTGGTTGAAAGAGATGAAGACAGTGTATTGCACCTGTTCAATGATATGGCGGACTTCGATCATCACTGGCATTGTGATCCTTCACTACAAGGATGGAGTCACCAATACCCACCGGAGCCTCACGACCCTATTGATACGCCACAACCATTTGAACATCGCGAAAAGAGGAGAGATAGTTCTGCAGATGTCACGACTCAGTTAGAGGATACCTTAGTAAGATTCTTGGCATCAACCGAGAACCGTTTGGAGTGCCAAACTAACTCTATGCGTCACCTGGAGCAGCAAATGGCGGTCCTCATGGAAACAATTTCAACTAGTTGCCAAGAGGAAGAGATGAGGGCTACAAATCAAGAGGCGACGAATCGAGTTTGGTTATATGATGATGAACACTCAACCAACCAAGTTTGGGGGAGTGATCCTACTAGTGTGGAAGAGTCGAGGGAACTTGAGCCTCTTCAAGAGATTGAGCTTACTTCAGAGATGTTATCCGAGGAGTTCCCATGTGAATATGAGTCGAATGTGACGTTGGAGAAGGAAGAAACTTTCAAAGATTCCGATTTGAGTCCATCGATGGAGACATGTTCTATGTCATATGTGGATCCGTATTTTCCATCGATGCCAACTTCACCGTACTACATCCGCCATATGAAGCCAAGTCGAGAATCATTCTCCCATGCCTACCAATCCAAGAATGTTGTTGGAGCGACGAGCTTACACTGCTACAATCTTGCCAATCTTGAGGGCATATTGAATGAAGACCCATTAGTTGTATCATACGATACTTACTATGGGCGACATCCGCTCTTTGATGGTCAAGCCGAAGACCAAAAATCAGCGCTTCTTGGGAGGCAACCCAAGCGTATCCTTTTGTTATTTAGTTTTGCTTTATTTTTCAGTTTTCATTTTAGTTTTGTTTATCTCTCAAGTCGAATATTTTACCATATGCATTCTTCTCTTGCTAGGTACTTGGTTGGAGCGATGAACCCCTACAACAGTGGAGCGTTCAAAAGCAAATCTTCCTCAACCCTCATTTAAGCGTCTTGATCAGGGGAGTTTACTGTTTCCCTTTTGATTCTTTTAAACATTGAGGGCAATGTTTGATTTAAGTTTGGGGGAGTAGTAGCTTGCATGTTTTACTTGTTTTAACCACATGTTGTGTGCTTAAATGACACTTGAATCGTCCGATTATTATGAGCTAAATTTTTTTTTATGAGTTCAAACTTGAGAAAAGAATGAATTATAGTAGTGACTATTCAATGAGGATTTTGATCTCACTATGCATATGAACTTGATTTGTGATGATTATTGGACTTGTACATGAATATCCTAATTTGAGTAAGCATGTCAAGAATGAGGAATACTTTGAGCACAATGAGTCATGATCTTGTGGATTGCATGTTGAATAGTGATAATTGTTGTGAACTTGATGTTTTGTTTTTGAGCTGATCCAAGTCTAAGGAGTAACTATCATTAGTGGATAAGTTGTTTGAAAATAGGCTTATGGGGTGCTTGATGATAATCTCGACTTTGAGTTGATTAACATGATTTGATCTTGAATATGTGCATGAAACTTAAGATTGACTATAGCACACACACACGTTCCGATTTTGAGATGTGTTACTTGATTTAGGAGAAAACATGTCTTGTCAACTTTTGTATATGTGCATGAGATTTTTGAGAATAAAATAATCATGAAATAATTGTTTCAAGTATCAAGAATGAACTCTACCTTATGATTTTAATGCTTAATCGAGGACGATTAAGTGATAAGTTTGGGGGAGTTGATAGGGTTGATTATTACGCGTATTTAGGTCTTGATTTGTATATATATTCGTGTAGATTCCGTGAAGAAGTTATGTTTTTTGGTATTTATTTGCTTGTTTCAGGAATCTAGGTGGAATATGGAAGAATTGAGCTACAAGGAAGAAAACGGATCAAATCAAGCCATTAAATGAAGATTTTGATGTCTGAAAACCTCGATCGATCGGAACAATATTCCCGATCGATCGAGCGAGGCAGAGGTTCTGGCCAACAACGGATTTGAATTCTCGATCGATCGGAATATCATTCTCGATCGATCGACTCAGGCAGAAAGTTAAAAAAGAATTTGAGAAGAAGTCTCGATCGATCGGCAGATTCATCTCGATCGATCGAGAGAGGCAGGGAATTGAAGACTCGGATGCTGAAGACGCTCGATCGATCGAGACATAAGGCTCGATCGATCAAGACGGAGATTTTTCAGAAAAATTAAACTCTTGATTTGGTCTGATTTTATGGAAACAATTCCATATCTTCCCTTCCCCTATATATTATACACGAAAATTACAACCAGGAAGAAGACTTTAACCTAGGGAATAGCCTCCACAAACCCCATTCACCATCAAAACCTCACGCCTTCTTCAGCCTCCATCCAGAGACGTCCAGCCCCTCTTCACCATCCATCATCACTCATCAACCCTACACCCTATGATTTGGAACAAGCCAACAAGATAATCGAAGAGCACGATCGAGAAAGAAGCGAGGAAGGATCGAGAATCAACGAAAGAGTCGACTTGGGAGTTTTCTTTTACTTTTCTATTATTGTTTTACATGAATAATTGGATTGTTGTGTTTTTGATGATTGAGAGATATCAATAACATAGTTTTTCCTATTGATTTTGAGATTGAATTCATATATCTTCTAAGTGCATGTGTTATTGTTCTTAATGCTTTAGAAGGATTGATCACCTTTAAATGATATTTTATTATAATTGAGATCGAGAGATGAAATTATAATATGATATAATAATTCATGCCGTGTGTTAAAGATTGAGATCGAGAGATAAAATCACACACGAGTGATATCTTTGGGTTATTTAATCTAAAGTTAGTGGTTTTCATAAAGCGCATTCAACATTAAATTGTTAATTACGTGAACGAGAGTTACTAGTTGCAATTTGATGTTAGACTTAATATAGCTCGAGAGAGTATATTGAATAAATTCGGAAAACCCGTCACCTTAGAGATGTATGAAGAAAAGAATTATAAGAGTTGGGTAAGGAGATAATTGTCTTGATAATTCTTTCTTGTGGATTTTTCTCGTGATCGTCGATTGTTTTGGTTGGATTAGATTAGTTTAATTATTGATTAATTATAGTAGGTTAAATATAGTTAAAAGAAATCTTATTTGGTAATTACTTGTTAGTCCCTGTGGGTTCGACAATCCGTATCTTCCTATCTATACTAAAACTTGACACCGTGCACTTGCGGTCTAAAATCGCTAGATTGGAAATAATTGTTTAAAAAATAAGCGATCATAGAGTATGCTCACAATGCTTGTGGGCTGTTTCTGTTGAAACAGGTAATACATGTACGACATTGATATTGGAAATTAATTCGAGGCATGGAATGATGATGCTCCTGGGAACGATGTATCAATGTTGGTATATAGTAATGTTGTTTATACAAATATATACATAGTTATTTGTTAAATGCTCGTCTATGAGCATTTTGGCATATGCATATGGTTTGATATTTCTCTTTTCATTTGAGTGTTGCATGTAGTAAATTGCATAATGAATTGAGAATAATATTAATACATATAAAGTATATACATATGCAAATTGGATTGTATTGGGAATTGAGTGTATTTGAAATATGTCGAGATATTTTATAGTAGTCATGCCATAATTGCAATGCATGTATATGAGAATTCTGAATGACATAAGTGTATAAACTAATGCCGATCATAAATGTACTAATGACGAGATTAGAAGTTGGGGTCCTTACAAAACCCATACTTGATAGTGTTTTTTCCATGTTAGATGCACATGTCATATAATTAACTTAGCTGTAAAAGTTGGTTATGATGATTCCAAATATAGTAGCATTGCAAAACTTAAAAACCTATGCCATTGGATGCGACAATCAATGAATTAAGCGTGATTGGAAACATACTTGTGCAAGTCAAGGTCTTAGGTATACTCTTTTCCCACCACCCATAGAAACTCGATGAAATTCTTTGCATCGCAAGTTAAATTCTATATTCCCTTATCATGATGTTAAAACTGTTTTCTACAATGATTATCAAATGCTTGAGAGTGATGATAGTTATTTATTTTGTCCTTATGATTGATCTTTTGTTACTCAATGTACTGCTTTGTTATATACTTTTAAAGAAGCAACTGATAATTTTTTCGGTGTTTCTTATCCTACTTCTCGTTAATTTCTTCCCCTTGTATTTAATATTTTTGTAAATTTATTGAATTTAGAGATAATGATGATTTGGCACATTTGTTCAACTTATGGAGGCTAAATTTAAAAAAATATTCGGAAAATATACAATATGTGCACTGCATATCTACACTTTTAGATCATAGTTAAGGCATCGGCTCATTTGATACTTTTTTTAATCTTACTCTATATTTTTGAAGAAGGATGTTAACGATCAGAAGATGTCAATAAGACATTCTTTCCAAAAATATGTTTGCTTTGTATCATTCTGAACAGGTACAAGGATCATCATCACATAGAGGAGAGGAGGAAGAAGACACTACCCATTCAAGAAGTGAATGGATTAATTTGCTGAGAAGTCTTGGCAGAAAGAAGCTTAGAGGAAGCGGAGTGAAATCTACCACGTCCAACGAGTTACAATTCTTCTTGGATCAAATGTTCAAAACAGATAAAAATTTCGACGTACTGAAGTGGTGGAAGACAAATGCTAGACAATATCCTACCTTAGCCAAAATGGCTAGAGACGTTTATGCGGTTCAAACATCGAGTGTCGCATCGTAGCCGACGTTCTCAACTTGTGACCGAATCATTGGAGACCATAGAACTTTACTTAAAGCAGAATCTTTGTGCATGATTACGTTGTTCAAAGATTGGTTCGATGCTGAATGAAGGAATAAAAGAGAATGAGGAGTCGACGAGTTCGACAAACAAAGTTCCGAAGATGAAGACGAATTTGCGAAAACTATATTAATCAATAATGATGAATAAAATAATTTTTTATTAATTTCAAGTTTCGTAGATTTTATCTCAAGCTTTTCATATCAATAAAATATGTATGTTTCATCACAATTCTTGTATTATTTGAACAATTTAGAAATTTGTAAAAACATTGTGTTAAAAAATAATTTTTTTTAAACAAATTGGAACCGGTCCAATCCGGGTATCCGATCTGGATCAACAGATCGGGTCGTTTCCATGGCTTGGGCCATGGAACCGGAATTAGATCAATCCAGTTTAGGAATCTGATTGATCCGGTTCAAAATTGCTCTGCCCCGGGACTGGTTGGATCCGGTCCATGAGCACAATGATTGAGCCATGACAATTTTTAATAAATTGGAGTTCATTAAACTGTTTTTTATTTTAATATCAAACATTCAATAATTTTGCTTACAAAATAACTTTTTTCAAGTTTAAGAAAAATAATAGCAGAATCAAAGAACTAAAATACTCAAAAATTATTTTGAGAAGCAATTTCACACTTCCTAAGTTAAATGATAATTTTATAATTAATTGAAGTTCATTAAGCTGTTTTTTTTTAATTTAATAGCAAACACTCGGTGTTTTGTTTTTTACAATTTTAATCCAAAACAACATAAAAATATTTTAAATAAACAATTATAAACATACATTAGATAAACAATCCAAAACAATCTAATCTAAATAATGAAATGTTTATATAATATAGGACCCGTTGGCCACCTGACCTGACCCCGTTTTTTCATTTGAAACAAATTCGAATTTCAATTTAGCCCTTTTCTTCTTCCCGCTCTCTCTCTCTCCTCTCTCTCTCTCTCTCTCTCTCTCACGCACACGCACTCGCACACACACACCCCTGAGCTATCTCTGGAATAATCTTGTTTCGGATTTGGAGAAGTGGCAGTATGAATCACTATCACATTTACGAAGCGATTGGCAGGGGAAAATATTCGGTAATTCCACTTCGATTTATACTCGATCTCGTGGAAAAATCTCAATTGTTAGGTGTTCGTTTCACGTGTCTGATTTATTTGTTTGATGTGTGGTTTCAGACGGTATATAAAGGACGGAAGAAGAAGACAATCGAGTATTTTGCAATTAAAAGCGTGGATAAATCGCACAGAACGAAGGTTCTGCAAGAAGTAAGTACACTTGCTAACTGTTTCTCCACTTCAGAATGATAGTTGATTATTAGTATTTCGAAGTTATTTAGCCTCTGGATTGGATCAGTCAATAGAAAAAAGATAATTAATTTACTACAATGTCTAAACTGCCGCATTTCCTCCCAAAATGTTGATTGTGAAGCGGATATAGCTCAATGTAGGGCTTTCAGAGCACTAGCATTGAAGTGGGTTGATGTTAGTTTCCATTTTTTTCTAGTAAGAATAAGAAAACGGGACGCAGAGTAAATTCCTCGATCATGTAATTTAGATTGAAAGCTGATATATTTGTATTTTCCATTGTTTTGGTGGTGAATTGATTTTATATTGAACTAGCAAAGCTTCAAATACAACTAAATCTGACTTCAATGGATGCCAATGACATATCTCTACCATTGCTGTAAATGTTTAGTGTGGAGCAAGGTGACCTGTTACCTATGGTGAATGGTACTGTCAGAATCTTCCTTTTTGAAGTTTCTGAGCCTCAAATTATTGGAGCACCTCATAACCTAAATGACTGAATGTCTACAAATGTTTCTGAACTAGGTTCACTCTGCCCTCTTCTTAGCAAGGATAATGAATCCACCATGACGACATTTAATTAGAACTCAAGTTTAAAAGTTGCATAGCTGTTTTTTGTCTGCTATTGGATTTATATCGTTTCAGATCA
This sequence comes from Haberlea rhodopensis, assembly GCA_907163345.1. Classification (NCBI taxonomy): domain Eukaryota; kingdom Viridiplantae; phylum Streptophyta; class Magnoliopsida; order Lamiales; family Gesneriaceae; genus Haberlea; species Haberlea rhodopensis. The sequence goes on from CAJQUN010000675.1 coordinate 235,779, forward strand.
TGTATTTTTTCCTTGGTGACAGGTTAGAATTCTACATACTCTTGATCACTCCAATGTGCTAAAGTTCTACTCATGGTAAGTTTTGCGGCTACAGGAAGATCTACAACCTTCTTTCATTTATAAGAGCAAATACAAGTGGCTTTCACGCACCACTCTAATCTGCAATTAGATACGAGATTGATTTTTCTTACATCTTAGGTATGAAACATCAGCTCATTTGTGGTTAGTTCTGGAGTATTGTGTTGGAGGAGATCTAATGACTTTATTGCAACAGGTGATTTAGTTTTAAGTACTCACAGTCACAGATGACATTGCTTGAACACACTATGCTTCGATGATGGTTTCTAATTACGGACCTTATCATGCAATTTGTTTTGACTACAAACATAGAAATATGAAATGGATTCTATTACTACTAGTTTAGTGATTCTCTTTCTTGATCTTTTCTTTTAAACAACTTGAATATTGCCCTGTCCACAACTTAAGGAGTTCTTGTGAATTGTGATGTATGCAAGTCAAGTTGCTTTCTTAGTATTTTTTGTGAAAAGCAGACTCAAATATTCAGTGATCTCAATTATAAAAACTTGGTATTGTAAGCTTACAAGCTTGCAACTCTTAATGAAATAGGTATATCAAGTTTATCTGTGTACAGATTGTTAATTACATCTGAGAAAAATAATGGCTTACTGCATGTATTTCTCTAATGTCACATTTTCATTATTGATCATGAACTTAAGAGTTTCATTCATGCATGATCTAATTTCAGCTTGTTGGCTTTATGAGTTCAAGCCCATCATGTTATAACAGTGCTTGAACTCAAACCGAAAATCGAAAGTGTATTTTTCAAAGCATCACTGGTAAACAATTGAATTTTATGTTAACCTATTGTAATTTATTGGAGTATCAAACCCTTTTAACTTTTATTGCAAATATGAAACTATTTTCTTGGATTTTTACTAGCTTTTGTCTACGTAACAATTATATAATTGCTGACGAGCAGGATGGTAAGCTTCCAGAAGATTCTATACATGACCTGGCTCATGACCTTGTTCTAGCTCTGCAGTAAGCATCCCTTTTACCGAAAACTTACTGCTTGGTAATTTCTGTTAAATGCTTCTATTAATAATAATGACCCCCATACATAAGGTACTTACATTCGAAGGGAATCATTTATTGTGACTTAAAACCATCAAACATACTTCTGGATGAAAATGGACACACGAAGGTATTATCTTCATCTTCCACCGCATAGGTTTATGGTAGTCTTATGATAATATGACAATGCGCTCACCTAATCATTCTGTGATGCAGCTGTGTGATTTTGGTTTGGCCAGAAAACTGAGTGATATATCAATGACATCCTCCTCTCAGGTGGGTTTTTTAATTAGTTTTTTCTCTCCATTAGAAGTATGGCTGACTGATATGGCTCACTGGATAATTATAGAAAATGCCATTAGTTTATCTCAGAATTTTTCCCTTTCCCCTCTAATTTTCTATTCATGTTTTGCATGTGTAGTTACCGCAAGAAAAACGTGGAACCCCATGTTACATGGCTCCTGAATTATTCCAAGATGGAGGGGTTCACTCATATGCTTCTGATTTCTGGGCTCTTGGTTGTGTGCTATATGAATGCTATACTGGAAGACCTCCATTTGTTGGCAAGGAATTCACTCAGTTGGCAAAGTCAATCCTTTCGGATGCAACTCCTGCTCTTCCTGGAACGCCAACCCGTGCATTTGAAAATTTGATAAATTCTTTGTTGACCAAAGATCCAGCTGAAAGGGTGCAGTGGCCTGAACTTTGCAATCATGCCTTTTGGAGTACAAAATTTTCTCCATTGGAGTTACCTCCTCAACCGGCTTTTAGTAACATGATTGAGGTGTCTTCTGAGCCACATCTTACAGAACGGAATGGTGATAAACCAATTCGGAACAAGACCCCACCTAAAACTTGTGGAAAAAATTCAAGAGGCTCTAGCAAACAAAATGAGAATTTTACTCTTAGAGCAAAAGGAGAAGAAACTCCAGTTAAAGGTGTAACGAGCAGTCGTAAAACTCATACAAATCCTTCAAGCAGAATTCCCGATGGCAAGCACAAGACCCTGTCAAATAATAATGGAGGTTTGAATCTTCTGAGACTTTCAAGAATTGCCAAGTGTAATTTGCAGAGAGAAAATGAAAAGGAGAATTACCGGAGGCCATTACCTAGTAGCTCTAAGAATGATGCAGAAATCAAAATTGAAAACAATGACATGGAACTTGATTTTAATGAGAACACCGAAGATGAGGGGCGTGACGAAATAGAGGGATCTGAGAGTACATCATGCACTATTGATGATAACTTATCAACTCCAAGTAAGCATGAGGAGAAACCAGAAGAGACGGATAACCTAGTTAGCCAGTTAGATACATCAAGTGTGGTAGACACGCTTCTCTCAGAAGATTCAAAAACAAAAGAACAGGAATTGTCTTCAGAGCACATTGAAGCGATCCATGTGGCCGCTACCCCACCCAGTGCTAATACTCAACGAAAGGCTTCACGTATTAAAGATGTTTCAGGGAATGCTTTAGATTTTAATGCTACAAAATCATCTAAAGACCTTTCAGAGGCATTTTGGCATGCATCTGATCTCTCAGTCAGACCGGTAATGCCAAGCAGAAAACTTGATAAAGGATCAGATGCAATTCCTTCCCTTCCATTTGATGTATTTCCAGCCTCTGATTTTATAAAAATGCCTAAAGAGAAACTAGATTCTTTGTGTAATGGAATTGTGAGTATATTGAATGGTAATGCAGCTTTAGGTGAGAAGCAAGGTGTTATCAGGTACCTTGAGGGGTTAAGTAGTAATGTTGATGCTGCCAATGCTTTGACAAATGGTCCGATAATGCTAGTTCTTGTCAAAATGCTTAGGCAGCCCAAGGCTTTGGCTTTGCGTGTGCAACTCTCATCCCTTATAGGTCTTTTAATTCGCCATTCAACTTTTATTGGCGATGATTTGTCGAATTCTGGAATTCTAGGTGCTTTAACTGATGGCCTTCGAGATAGGCAGGAAAAGGTAAGAAGGTTCTCTATGGCTGCTTTGGGTGAGTTGCTCTTTTACATATCTACTCTTAATGATCATGCTATGGATACTAAGCCCCAGGAATCTCCATCTAAAGACAACCGGCACTCTTCTGGATGGCAGGTTAGATTTTTTCTCCCAGCCACGACCTAGGAAATTCTCGATCAAATATGAATATTTATTATTTTGCCATCATATAATTGTGAAATATTTATTATTTTGCCATCATATAATTGTGAAATATTTATTATTTTGCCATCATATAATTGTGAAATATTTATTATTTTGCCATCATATAATTGTGATTATAAGATATTTACGAAGAGTGCAGATTTCCATACTGTTGTTGTTTACTTTATTTTATGTGTGTTTGTTGACATGGTTTTATGGTAATTTTCTCAATCTTTGGGCAGGTTCCAAGTTCTTTGATCTCTTTGATTGCATCGGTTTTACGGAAAGGAGAGGATGACCTAACCCAGCTTTATGCTTTAAGAACAATAGAGAACATTTCTAGTCATGGTGGCTACTGGGCATCTCGTTTCACTAGCCAGGATGTAATTAGCAATCTCTGCTACATATTTAGGGCTCCAGGGAAACAAGAAAACATGAAGCTCACGGCAGGATCATGTTTGGTTCGTTTGGTTCGTTTTAGCCCTCCCAGCATGCAACAGGTTGTAGAGAAACTTCCTATTAAGGACATCACTTCGAGCCTTTTCAAGGGAAATCAACGTGAACAACAAATCTGTTTGAACATTCTAAACATGGTGATGCTTGGTAATCATTTGCTGGCAAATGTTGGACGTCAATTTCTTCCCTTGATGGAAGATAAGAATCTTCTTCCAAATCTGTTATCTCTTATTGAGCAGGGGAGTGAAGTTCTGAAGGGAAAGACACTGGTTTTTATGGCTTTACTATGTAAAATTGGAAAGAGATGGCTCCCTCATCTCTTTTGCAATGCAAGAATTCTATCAGCTGTGGATAGGCTTTCAAAAGAGAAAGATAATATTTGCAGCATTGTCTAGATGCTTTTGTGCATGCTGTGGCATCTATAGTACCAGGTCTGCTAGAAACTATAACAGGAGATGTTCAGCAACTTATGGGAGGCAGACGTCATGGACAAGTTATTGGTCACAATAGCCGAAGTTCTCCAAAGAACAGTATTCAGTTCTTTCCTGTGGTTCTTCATCTTTTAGGGAGTTCTTTATTCAAGCGTTCAATGGTCACTGAACAGGTCTTGCAGCAGGTGGCAAATCTTCTTAAACTGACTGAGTCACCTTTCCAGGTACATGAATGCAAACTGAAGCTGTTGTTTGTTGTATATTTTATGCATATCTTTATGAATCCTATTGTACCATAACATAAGGGATATCATTGGATGTGTTCCATTTGTGAATTAAAGACAAGGCTTAGAGTTTTATTTCTAAGCTTGATGAAGTTAAATCTACATATAAACCCGTAATGGTAGGTCTATCCTAATATACATTAGATTTGTTGCAGAAAGTAGAAAACACCTATTTACAGCTTCCAAACTTTTTATTTCTTTTCTTTTTCCAACTCAAAGTCTAATATGCACAGAAGTCTTGCTAATCTATGTATATTATCGTCCAAATTTCTTACTGCATATATCTTCTTCCTGATACCTTTTCTCCCATTATACTAGCAACTGAATACATTTGCATCAAATGGAAATCCCCTGCTATTGCATTTAGATTTAACTCAAGTTACTCTACTACTTTTTTTGTCCGGACTTGTCCTTTCTCAGGTCATCAATATGCATTTATGAACATCTCTTCTAGAATGTCACACAATAATACTTTTTTTTTAGTCAAACATTTCTTTTTTATTAATTACTGAAGGAAAATAAACAGTACAAGGTAGGGGACTAGGCCAAGACCCACCAAATGCTGTAAAACTTAAGTAAAATTTATGCATTACATTATAAGATGAAGCACGATAGAATATTCAGTCACTTAGAAAGTGAAGAACCACAAATCCAAGTACTAAGAAAAATATTGATAATTGAGGTAATTAAAGTCTTTTTCTTAAACTGCATCATGAGTTTTTCGTGGTAAGTATTATTGAACTTTTCTTGAAAGGGATTGTCTTTATTGCGTTTTTGTTGACCGAGATTGTCGTTGCTTTCTAATCCATGACTAGGTTCTATCTTGGAAAATGATGTCCACGTTCTTGTATAATTTCAGGGCAGAGATGACTTTCAGATAACTCTTTTGCGAGTTCTAGAGTCAATCACAGATGAGCCATCAGCATTTGACAATTACCCCATCATTTTCCTCCGTCAGTTTCTGCCTAGTCTGACTGCTATATACAAAGGGAATAAAGATGGAGATGCTAGATTTTTATGCTTGAAAATTTTCTTTGATGTCATGGTTCTTATACTGAATGATGCGCCAGAGGATAAAAAGTGGCCAGAAGATTTGAAGTCAATATCGAACGGTTATTTTCTACCTCTCTACCCTTCTTTGATCGTGGATGAAGATCCTATTCCAATATATGCTCAGAAACTTCTCGTGATGCTTCTCGAGTCCAATCACATTAAAATCTCAGACATTCTTCACATGAAAGCAGTTTCACAGTGCTTTGATTTTCTGCTTGGTGACTTTTCAACTATCAATGTAAGCAATGTAATGCTCTGTCTGGCTTTGGCATCTGCTCCAGAACTAGAAATCAAGATCCTCTCTCAATTAAAAGTAGTACGAAAGATTGGAAACCTTTTAGAGTTTGTACATGCGAAGGAGATGGAAGATTTCGTTGAACCGACTCTTGGTCTTTGTAGGGCATTCCTTCTACGTTCTGTATGCTCAAAGAAGGCCTTTCTCTATTCAAAGGAACCCACACTCTTATGTAATAACTCTACTGAAAGTGCCACTGACCAGCAGCAATGCATAAAAGATATAATGGACTTTGGTGGCAATGTAGGAGTCTTGCTAGAATTAAGCAAATCCAGTGAAGAAAATATTTCAGATTTGGCTTCCGAATGCATAACTTTGCTGTTCCAGGCAGCTCCAAGAGAAGCTACCATGAATTTGATGATGAATCTCACCAAGGTCTCCATGCTCCTTGAATCCGGGATTAATGGCATCGCGCACTTGGTGCTCAAACGAACTTTACACAGTCTTGGATTTGCTATTCGACAGTATCTAACACATTCAATGATACTTTCTGTTTGTACATCCGAGTTAGCAAAGATCGAAGCACTTGTATCACACTTTAGAAGTTCGAGCATCAATAATATTGCTGATGCCGCTTTTTCAGGTAGCCTTGGAGTTGCAGAGGATACCACGCTAGCTATGAGTTTTCTCATTGGGTAATGTTCATGCGAATTGTTGTTTCGACAAATTTTCATCTTTGGCTTCAAATCAGGACCTTCCATTGCATATTTTTTAACTGATATACTTGATTTGCTTTCTTATAGGAATTGAAACACGAAAACAAACAGGAAGGATGGTCCCCCATGTGCTGATATACACTAGCTCCAAGTCTGTGCATGCTTTCTTTGTGATACTGTACCTATATTTGTATCAATTACTGAATCCTTAATGTTTCTTCTTTCATGCCTCATTCGTGGACTCAAAATTTGCAATCCCATTTTTTATGTAGTATGTCTCTGGAATATATTTGTTATTTATGCAATGTTCATACTTCTGAACTGAACCTGTATTATATGCGAATAAAGCTAATCAAAAGTGTCCTGATCTGTTTTGCATTGGATGCATTTACGAAGATATGCTTCATCTTGAAATTTCTTGTGGGTAAAACCATTGTTGCCTCTCGGCAATTGCTAAAAGGATACCACCGGGTAGAAATGGAAGTAAGAGGCATGAATAGGAGTACTCTTGTAAAAGTTAGGATTAGTTTTAGAGCCTTGTTTTAGCAGTAATGATTGGCGGTAAAAAAACATTTGTCAAAATTAGCATGACACTAGCAAACAACCTTGACCTCTCCCCACATGCACACCACTTGCAATCCATTACATATATTATTCATCACTAGCCAATAATCACAACTTATTGTGGCACTTTATCCCATATTGATTTTGCAACCCTTTTCCTGTCCTCAAATCATAGCAAAAAAACATCCATCAAATACATTGCACATTTCCCATTACTTATTCATATCTTTGAAGTGTGGTTCATCTCATTCCACAATCATTAGAAAATGGCTTATTTTCACTTTCTTGCAGCATCCATTACAATGTTCATCATGGCCTCACCCACAGTGGCACACTCTAATCTGGTAAATTTAGAAACACCTACTATTTCATCAGCACCAGCTATTCTGCCATATCCTCCACCACTTTCTCCATATGCTGAATTGCCTCCGGACATTTCCCCTCTCTTACCTACTCCTGGCGGTTCGGCCCATTCTCCGGCTAAATCATCCATGCCAACAATTCCCCTCCACTCGTAGTCTGAATCCAGATACAACAGGCTCTAAAGTCCCTGATTCGTGCCATTGCACCGTCCAGTTCATTGCAGCAAGATTCTTCTTTCAATGTCTCAAAATGTAGTCGAAGCTTTTTATGGTTGCTTGGCTTCTGCATCATTGCTGGTTTTCATGATATGAGTAACATCATCATTTTTCCTAATATTCATTGCTATTATAGTCTTGAGCATATTTCTCCCATTACTTGTAGAGTTTATGATGATGTGTGTGATATTGCTTCGACGGAACCATCCTTGGGCTATGGTTGGCTCAATCCAAAGAAAACTTTTTTAAGTGTTAATTTTCAAAAGTTCTATTTTTTAGCTCAATCTCCAAATCATCGTAGCCCTCTAGCCATATCTAATTCGATCAGTCTCTGCTAATATTGATTTCTGGTTCCACCCCTGGCTGCAATGAAGCAAGCCTAGTTGAATTACATTGCGTTCAGGATTTGATAGCTTAAATTTCTTGATATTCATTACTTGCTTAGTTGATATTAAAACTTTAGAAACCCTTTTACACTATGCATTGCAAGATGTGCCTTTTCAGTATGGTAGTAAAATTGTTGCGAAGGTGAAGACTGAATTTTAAAAGTTTGCACAAAGCCAAAAGGAAAAAAGGATCGTCTCCTTTACATTTGATTAAATTTGTCGTGATTCTGCTGATTACTAGCTGGAGGCTATTGTTTATACATAAAGTGGTATATGAAAAGGGCAGTTCTGTAAATATCCACAATGAATCTTCAAAATGCACATGATTGTATCAGGTGACTATTGTATTATAAGCTGTCTCATTGTTTTGTTTAATATTTAGCTTTCACTACTCTATTTGACTCTAGTTGAAAAAAAGGCAACCCCATTTCTAATATAAGACTTTGGTTATTATATTATATAATTTAAATGTTTATTATATATTTAAATTATTAATATCTAATAATTGGGATGATAATATTGAACATGCAATCAGTTCATCAATGATGCAATAATAATTATTAATGTTTTATTTTTTTTCACAAATTTTAGATATTAACCCTTAATGATTCTGTACATTTTTTAATATAAATTACAATTATTATGTATTTTGCTCTCTACACTACACATGATCTCTTATTTTTGTGGAATTCCACATGCTTTTTTGTGTGGGTGGCCTAATAGCTTTCTTTCATTCCATGATCGGCTTAAAGTTCATCATCAACTTTTTGTGCAAATGTAGTTTTTCTTCAATTTGATGATGACTTAAAGTCTTATAGCATAGAAAAACTTGTGAAAGTTGCATTAATTTTCAACTGTCCCTATCGTATTGGTGCTTTTCTTTTTATCTTAATTTTTTTTATTACACTCTATATTTGGATATCTACCATCCACTAACCTATCAAACAATACTTGTAGAATTAAATTACCAATGAATAAAATATATAATCTTGAAAATTACAAAATATAAATAGTTAAGTAATATATATGATTAAAAAAAATATACATTGTGGAACTTTAAGTCTATTATTTCTTGATAAAACATTGTCAACATGTTCGAGTCATGAGCATATTCTTCCCACCCACTAAGCATGTAATAAATTCTAAATCAAAGTTACAAGTTGCTAAAATATTTTGAAAAATTATTCCATGACGATTACGATTGTTAGTGTTGGAAAATGACGCCATATTTTCTCTCAGAATATGTGGGAGCAAAAAAAAATAAATCCGGAATAAAAAACCACACAAGGTTTACGTGGTTGGACAAAAATAAGCCTACGTCCACGAGGCTGGCTGCAGATCTTTTACTGAAGAAAAATATACAAGTGTTTACAAACACTGACACAACACTCAATCTGAAATACACTCAGAAATTATATAGCAATTTTTCTATCACTAGTATTTTTAGTCTGATTGCACTGTATTGTATTTTCTCTCTACATTTAGGGTGTATATTCTGAATGATTTTCAATCCTATTTATAGAGATTTTTCACGAAAAATTGGCTAACTTTTCTTCACTCGGTTTTGCAAAAGTCTTAATGCTTTAAATGATTTGAGAAAAATTTGCAAAATTTTTCTTCGGTAGTTGCCGACCTTAACTTTTCAATTTGTCTTTTTGTCTTCTGTGTATTTATTTTTCTTCTGTGGGACTTTGACTAATAATCTCCCACTTCAATACTGATCTCAATTTGTCTTCATATCTCGATCAATGCAGCAGTTTTTTCTGGTCTGTCAATCTAGCAAGCCAACTGAAGTTGAGCACAACTTCAGATTATCCATGGTAACCATAGTTTTTAACATATCTCCTGGATTCTTACTTCCTTGGATCTTCTCTAATGTTAGCACATCATCATCAAGCAGAGACCTGATGAAGTGGTAACAGAGACCAATGTGTTTTGTTCTAGAGTGGAATGCTGAATTTTTGCCAGATGTATTGCACTCTGACTATCACTATACAAAATATTCTTTCTTCTGGTTGAATCCCAGCTCTGTTAACAAACCTTAAAGCCATATCAACTCTTTACTGGCTTCTGTCACTGCAACATACTAAGCCTCTGTAGTGGATAAAGCTACAATCTTTTGTATCCGTGGCATCCAACTAACAGCTGTAGTTCCAACAGTGAATACATAACCTGTGGTGCTTCTCCTGTGATCGACATCACCTCCATAGTCTGCATCTACGTAGCCTTGTACTTTTAGTTCTCATTTTCCAAAGTACAAACACTTCTTTGTAGTGCCTCGTAGACACCTCAAAATCCACTTAACTGCTTCCCAATGAGCCTTTCATGGATTTGACATAAACCCGCTGACAACTCCAACTGCATGGGCAATGTCTGGCCTTGTACAGACCATCGCGTACATAAAACTCCCAATGGCTGAAGCGTAAGGAACTTTAGCCATGGAATCTTTTTCTTCCCCCGTCTGAGGACACTGGTCCTTGGATAGGCGAAAATGACTATCCAAGGGTGTGCTAACTATCTTGGCGTCGCCCATGTTGAATCTCTGCAAAACACGATTGATGTACTCCGCCTGAGATAACTGCATGCATTCCAAGTATCTTTCTTGCTGGACCCAAGTCCTTAATGTCAAATTCTTTTGACAACTGTTGTTTCAAGTTTCTGATCTCGTCCATATCAAAACCAGCTACTAACATATCATCGACATAAAGTAGCAAAATGATATAACTGGACTTATAGTTCTTGAAGTAACAACAATGGTCGGCGTTGTACCTTTGGAAACCTTCATTGTGCATAAAGCCGTCAAACTTCATGTACCACTGCCTTGGAGCTTGTTTCAGGCCATACAAGCTCATTTTCAATTTGCACACCTTGTTCTCCATCCCTTTCTCTGTGAAACCTCTGGTTGAAACATATAAATTGCCTTATCAATGTCTCCGTGAAGAAACACAGTCTTCACATCCAATTGCTCAAGATGGAGGTTTTCACTGGCAACAAATAATCAGTACAGTCCTAATAGTATTGAGCTTCACAACTGGAGCAAAAATTTCCGAGTAGTCACACTTTTTGCTGAAACCTTTGACGACCAGTCGAGCTTTGTATCTCCTGGAACCATCACACTCTTCCTTCACCCGATACACCCATTTGTTGTGAAGTGCCTTTTTGTCCATAGGTAACTCAATAAGTTCCCACGTCTTATTGGACATCAAAGACTTCATCTCGTCTTTCATGGCAAGCTCCCACTTGCCGGCATCTTTGGTCTGACATGCTTCATCATAGCATTCAGACTCCCTGCATCAGTTAGCAACATATAGTTCATATACCTTCTATTAGGTACATGTGGCCGATAACTCCTTCTCAATTCAATAACTGGAGCAGGAGAACTGTGATGCATCAGACTGCTGCTCACTGTTTTGATCAATTGATTCCCCCAACTGAGGAATCTCAACTATCTGCTCCACATGACTTTCTGGGACATCGTCCACCTCTGCATACACTGGCTCACTCTGTTCTGAGTCGTTGACAACTGTGTTATGCCTGTCCTTATACATAACTCGTTCATTGAAGATTACATCTATGCTGTAGATCATCTTCTTGTTTTCATTATCCCAAAAGCGGTAGCCAAACTCATCTTCTCCATAACCAATGAAAGTGCATTTATTTGATTTGGGATCAAGTTTATTTATGTGTGCATCACTGATATGCACATATACTACACAGCCGAAAACTGTAAGATATGAGAGGTTTACCTCTTTTCCGCTCCATACCTCTTCTGGTATTCTGTGCTCCAATGGTACTGATGGACCTCGGTAATCAAGTAACCTGCCGTGTTGACTGGCTTCTGCCCAAAACTGTTTTGGCAGACCTGGTTGTACCCGCATACTTCTGGCTCGTTCTATCAACGTCCAGTTCATATGCCCAGCTACACCATTGTGTTGAGGCGTACCATGCACGATTTTTCTCCATTCTGATCCCGTGCTCATAGCAAAACTTCTTGAATATGGTGTCTTCATATTCCCACCATTGTCGGTTCTGAGCTTCTTTATCTTCAACTCTGTCTCAATTTAAACCATCGCTTTCCATCTGGAAAGCCTCAAATATTTTTGACTTATATTTTAGAAAGTAAACCTACACTTTTCTGGAGTGATCATCAATGAAAGTTACAAAGTAGTGTTTCTCTCACTAAGGGATGAGACAGTCGTTGGTCCCCAAACATCAGAGTGAACTGTTCAAGTTTCTTTTTCTTTGGGGTTCTGGTACTTGTCTGAAAGCTAACTCTTTTATGATTTCCAAAATACATCATTCTCACGTGTCAATATCAATTGGCTGAAGACTCGGAAGTTTCCCCTTTGAGTGCATACCTTAATTCCTTTCTCACTCATGTGGCCAAGTCTCTGGTGACACAAAGTAGGACTTTCTGTGTCTGCTGCAACTGCAATTGAACAGCGTGCTCCTGCTGTCATGTAAGAGTACCACTCTTATTGCCTTGACCATTATCATTGCACCTTTTGAGATCTTCTAAGTATCACCGTGAAAGACTGTTGTATAACCTTCACTGGCCAACTGGCCAACTGAGATTAAGTTCTTTCTCAGATCGGGAATATGCCTGACATCCTTCAGTTCCCATACATACTCGTTCAATAATATTTATGATACATTTGACAACAATCTCGCAAGATGTTCATTATCAAGGTAGACTTTACCAAGGTTTCCGGGGACATATTTAATCGAAGAGTATCTCTTTGCAAGTAGCATGGAATGATGCTCCGGAGTCTT